>LOND01000148.1:211322-233293 GCA_014220965.1 Paragonimus kellicotti | reverse complement strand
GTTTTGGATCACAACACTACTGCTTGCTTGCGCTTGTTTGGACTGGTTGTAACAACAGAGTGATATGCACTTTCTCACTTTGTATGTGGACATAGATAAACTGTTATTATGTTCCGTTCTTGTTGGCATATTTCTAGTTATGTTCCAAAACGATTTTGAACATCGTTCGTTGGAGAAATAGAGCATTAGGTAAGTCTGGTAGCGAAAGTGTCGCTGCCTTGATTTTCATTAATTAGACTCAGAACTATCTTTATAAACTAATTTGCCTAAAGTAGCAATGCCAACAAACAGCATTCCCTTGGTAACAGTCTGAACGTTTTTTCACCCTCATTTTCCACAAATCCATCATTTAAAAACTGTGATTCTGATTTTCATTGGCAGTTCTTCCGTCTTCGGATTTATTTGACATACACTCGTCCGCGACACGTGGGCTAATTATTTTCCGAAACTGCGTGAGCCGGTTGAACTGGACATTGATTGTCTAACGGTTAAAACTTATGATCAGGCTAACAGTAATTTCTAGACGTGAATCTGACTAGTACTGAGCAAACTCTAATTCGTACAGCAGTCACCCGTGAACCGGAATCATATAAAGTGGTCGTTCTTAACGAACATCATCCGCACCAACTGCGTTACGAACAAAGTCAGATCCGTTCACCGCGCAGTTAAGGAACACATAGTAACCCAACTATGACGAATCTCGTTAGACCAATGTTCCATAGTAATGTGCTTTCTGTCGTAAATTGCTCCGCGAAAACTACCCAGAATAGCAGAAACGTGGGATATCAAAGTTTGTTTGCTTGCTCCCAAGGAGTAGGCACACACCAGAGTGTGTGTAAAGTGACCCTGGGGTTATCAAACATTTGATGGTTCATTGTGGACAAGCTGCTGCTTCGAACAACAGTCGTAGCTCGACAAAGCAAGTAATCCATGACTTTGATGTTAGGCCTGGCTTGTCCGGCACACACCATACAGAAGTTGAACAAAATCGTGTTATAGTTTTAAGCGAAGCCTATATCTAGACACATTGGTCTAATCTGTTATAAACAACTCCGTGCACAATGATGAGCGGAACACTATGAGATTTGTTGAGCACACGATTAAATGAACAATATGAGTAACCGGATAAGAGAAGCTGTCTACGCTTGTGCAGTGCTTTCCATATTACAGGTCTCTCGTTTGTACTGGACCCACCGATTAATGTGACGAGGGTGTGACAACAACTAGTCTCCTTGGGTTCCACTCCTCGAATAACCCAATTTTAATATAACGAAGTGTTTGTGTCCATCCACGAAGACGGGTCTTTCTAGAGCAAGTTATCAACTGACTGGAAGAATCTGTGCAATTTGTGACTGCTACCTGGCTTTGTCTAACTCAATGGGTACCTCTGTACTAACGCTGTCATACCTAAGAACATTTGTATGGGACAGAGTGTTGGTGTGATTAGCGAGGCTCGACGATGCTAAGTAATATAAGGTACTTGGGTCTGTATGAATCATGATACAATAGCATTCTGATAGTAGGTCCTATAGTCTTCATTCAACAGGCATGATATATTCTAGGTGTTTGCATTGTTTGCTTATGCACTGTTGGTCACACCAGGAAATGAGACCCTGTGAAAAAAGACGTTGCCGGAGAAATATAATGACATCCTTGGCATCTTGAAACCAAATAAAATTGTTGTCCACCATGCCAGCAGTTTTGAAAACCAACTGTGTGCCAAACAATTGTTGGAATTGAGCTCTTCTGATTAGATTAATAATAGATTTAAAAATGTTAATAAGATAAAGACCCAAACAAAAGATTTTGTCAGTCTTCCTTAAAGTATCCACTCCTGCAGTGGCTGCTTCAACTTCTTCTTAATCAGTGGTAAGAATCGTGGGCAGTTCAGGTCGTGACTGTTGGTTGGTCAGGCGTATTCGTATTGAGTATGACGGGTTATGTATTTGGCAAATCGAAAACTATAGTTGAACGTCTCATGGAACTATTAACTTGCAAACGTTTCTCGGTGCACGGAAAAAAGAGAATATCGAATTTTCAAATGACATACCTTCTGTGCGAAACATATACAGTGCTCCGCCTAACCGTTATCTCTTCCATAATGACCAGTTTGAAAGGAATGATGTGGATTCTGTGGAGAATGCTGGTTTTAAACGACTACATTTTTAACCTTTACATGACAACGTTAGTTCCCTGTCAGTAAGCCTGCCCCTCTGGTTCGACCGGTTTTCGCGGTTCCCAATCTTGATTGTTGATGGAAAAAACACCGCCTATACAACCCTCACAGAATGTAGATTCACCGACGTGAAGTCGAAAACTGAGCCGACCGAAAACTTCTCATATCAACATGTGAAAGATGTGAGTAATTTCAAGTAGGAGGTAAGTCGAGACAAATTAATTTCTTGGCGAATAATTAAATTATGCTACCAGCCTCACGACAACAAAACTCACAAAATTTGAATTTTCGGATATTTAATATAGGTTTATGTCTGAGAGAAATCACAATGTAAACCCATCTCAATCTGCGTCTTGTTTCTGTGGTTTTCTCTTGTTCCAACCAAAATGCGCAACTAATTATTTATTCACTGCGAGTGGTACACAATTTATATTAACCATGATCCCTTGTCACCTATGAGTACTCAGCCTATTGTTTAACAAGTTTGACGATTTTTGTGATTTCACTCTGAATAGGAGGTCATCGATTACATCTAACAAATTCATTGCTACTATGTCTTCACTCGAGGCGATCGAGCGATCTGAGCATTACACGCACATAAATGTGGCTGTATATGATAATTCAGTCGTGCCTACTGTGATGAGTGTTACACAGTAGTCAGCACGGTTGTCTGATGAAAACGTGGCTGAATTTCAACTCCCAGCTGTGGAGTGGATATGCACCACTGACGAGCTGTAATGAGAATGAAGCCCCAGTATAGTTCTTTCTTTCGAAAGTGGTTGGTCAGAAAGTTTGTGCGCATGTGAAAACTGCAACCAGGTGTGAATGAGATTCAACTTATATTAACCAGAATCCTCTATCGCTCAAATTAACATTCGGACATTCTTACTGGGTTCATTAGACTGCAGTTCTACGAAGTGTCATCAAGCTCCAACCCCTTAATAAAATATGGTCACTAATGTGTGATCCACACAGTTTTGTTATTTTCTGTACGTCAAGCACCGTCGTTCACATTTAGTCTGTCTGGGAGATTTGTTTCACTGATCCGTCTATGTACGATCGGGCAAACTTATGTTAGGCGCTCATAGAAAAGCACAGTTATTTTGACGGGGATTTATCTTCCAGTTCTAATGATTTCGAGACAGTTTTATTAGTTGCTTCTTCAATGAAACTCGATTCGTAGTGGGTGTAAAGACGGAAGTTGGACCTAATTTTTGCTTCCCAAGGTTTATTTTGACTCGGCATGAGGCGGAAAAATATGACGTAATTATCGATGTAGTCAATAGCATCGATTAACAGACATTTTAGAGAACGAGAGTACATTACCCTTGCTATATTGCTTATGCAATTCGCTTATATTGATTACAGCCACGCAGAAACAAATTAGCTTGTGTCTGGTGGCAATGAATACGAATTGTTCAACATACTGTATCCGATAATTCATGCATTTGATGAGAGTTGCATTGTGCCTGATTACCATTATGTCCAATTGTCAAGCGTATACCTGACTGAAGGTATAAACTGACCAGCAGCAAATTGCAATAAACCATATATACTATAAATTCTACGTCAAAACTCCTGCAAACATTCTGGGCCTTCGTGTGCATTGGTTTCAGGCATGATTTTGGTGTGTTATATCGGTTGGTTTGGTGGACTAAATAACATCTTGAAAGCTCTTGCAAATTTTTTTTATTTGCTTTACTTTCGGTTACCACATAGACGGGTTAATTTGATAATGTTATGTTGGTTCGTTAGTCGCGAAAGGCGCATGAACCTTTTTGAGTGTGCCCTTATTTTTTGTTTGCTTGGAAGGATTTTGTGTTGTTACACCATATTTCCTGTGATAATTTTTAGTCGGAGTCGATGTTCCCAACGGTTAACGTCAACATCGTTCGTTTCTTCCCCTTAATGAAAGCTTGTTTCAGACTTGGGTTCAGAAACGTCGCATTAACTAATAATCTAACTATTTTTTTGCTTGTTTTCCAGATTATAGGGTTAGCTTCCCGACTATTCATCAGTACCTTCAAACCGCACGAAGACAAATGTTGAGGGATATTATCATCTCGATTCATGTGGTCAGCCGCATACTATAAACAAACGGAATGCATAACACAGTCGACTGGTAATAGTAATTGATCAGAGTGAAATTTAGGTGAAAATACCGCTACCAAAGGAAGTGGTCTGTGTGAATCCTTAACGTCTACGCCCAAAACGCTAGCTATCTTTGTTTGATCAAGATGGCTTCATTGATGATGAGAATTTTTGAGTTTGTTTGCACTAGCGTTAACTGAAATCTGAAGTCCACAGTTAACAGCGATGAAATGCGAATATGGCAGAGTGCTTATGATCACGTTAATAGCAATGTTGAGGGTCGCTGAATAAAAGCTAAATCGTGAAACTGAGATTGCCAAATAAAAGCTTGCTGTAAGAGGAGAAGGGTGTACAGAAATTACGAGTTGACACCACAATTGATCTGTCCGTGGAGGAACGCGACGAAATGTTCAGGCAGTTGGCTTCTGGCAATGAATTCCAATTTAGAGGTAGTTTATTTTTACGTGAGCTACGGACAGCCAAGTCGGTTACTTGCGGGGATTACCGATAGAAGTATCGTCTAACTAACGATCCGTCATATTAAACGCAGGTCGGTTGTGACTACTCATACAAGCACTGTTATAGAAAGCATCGTTGCGAATGGTTTCCCGTAGTGTGCACGCTTGAATTAATTGCACGTTTTGGTTAACTATGATAAGTTCATATCGCTGCCATTGAAAGCGCAGTCGGAAAATTTATCAGAAGCATGGCAGATGACTTGGATTGCGTTCATTTTTATAACTTAACTCAATGAAGCAGACTGCGTATGAACTTGGTAAAAGAGGTTTTTGATAAAGTGTGAGCAAACTGGTGTGATTCACTGGTTGAATTGAGTCAATGAGAAGCTCGTGAACTGTCTATAGATGTTTAGGCATCGTGACCTGAACAGTGTGGGCGCTCATACAAACCGTTTCACTCACGTAACCGTCTTAAGGTTAACATACGATGGTGACGTCCAGAATCCTGTGAATTATATTCCTTTGCAACACAAGTTGAAAATGGACTCTGAAGTGTTATTCTCCATTGAAGAGTTGTGTGACCTCAATGCAAAGACGTACAGGAGAGAAGTTGGCGGGATTTTTTGTTAAATTCCCGAGACTCTTGTGATCTGTTTGTTGTATTAGTGAATGACCTGGACTACTCGAGCATTCAGAGGGGTGGACGATTTCAGTAGAGTAACTGCTTTCATGTGCCTAATCACTTGATTGAGTTGTCACACAAAAGTAGCATTTTATCGGATAGTACTTCATCAAATGGACGGTGGGATAATGTAAGCTATTGAAATAAGCCAATTTCGCAAACAAATTGAAAATGGTTTTGATTAAACCTCTCTGCTCAAGGGTAGCGTAAAAGTTGTGCAATATACTGGTTAGCAAGATTTGTTTGGACTGTAAAACACTTGTGAACTTTTTGTGGAAGGAGTACGTTATGTTTTCCCGTAACCAATAGGCACCCTGATGCAGAACTTTGTCTCAGATAAGAAACAAGTCAACCGGAAGAAAGTTCCCACGTTCATTGAGGTTCCAGTTAACGAGGGCAGGGCTTTTTTTCAAGTGATTAAGACGGCTGAAACATTCTGCGTCTGTATAAATACAAAGAATGGAGTTATTGTCAGACCGTAGCAAGACCCTACGAAGGTGAATTCGTAAACAACGAATGTATTTGTCAGGCTTGTTTATTTTGGCGTGCATTTTGTGCCCCCAAGCGTTTATTCCGAGTAAGTAATGTGATGTTCAGGCGTTTGTTCAGATGTTATTCCTTAATTTTACGGAACTCAAATGTGGTGTTTATTTTATGTATGGTGTATCGTGAGATTGGGTATAACGAAGTTTGTTGCAGCACTGCATGAAGGGCGTTCCGCACGAAACCTGAAATACCCCTTTGCGCGGTTGTCACCGTTGGTTACTAACATTTTTATTGAATATCACTCATAAATGACACGTTGCAGCTTTGACGTCATCATAAAAGAAAGTCACCCGTGCGTCAAGGGCTTTGCCAAGTTTCCATTAGAATGGGGGTGGTAACAAAATGTGTGGCAAGGTCCCACAACTCATCAGAGACTGTATCCGGTTGAACGAAACATCGTTTCCCTTCCTGAGCACCAGTGCTGGTTTGTTGCCAATTAATCAATAAATTATGATTGCTTTCAAGGAAACATACCGAACTCACCTTTTCAGACGTGTTTTGTGATAGTGAACAAAAATACATCCTTGCCGACAACATCTGCGTCCCGAACTTATGCTATTAAAGTCGTCGAAATTTCACAGGTTATCTGAATTATCGAACGTTTACGTACTTTTGATTATATTTTGCAATACTATAAACGCCGTGTTCAGAGGTCCAAAGAGTAATCAGACACGAGAAGCTGACATAACATAAAGCATCCGTTGGTTTGATATGCAACATTGAGTTAATCGTTACGGACAGCCTGCTGCTTGGCATGTTAATCGTTGCCCAGCAAATCAGTCTGTCGTTTTTGTTATTATGCATGGCCTCTCTGGCGTATGCAGCGCAGAATTTTAGCACCATCGTACAGTAATCTTGTGCAGAGGCTGCCTTCAAACACAGAAATTACTCTATGACAAACGGTATCTGTGAATTACGTTTACATTATCAATACGAATAGCGTGATAGGAGTTTTTTCGGTCTTTATTAAAGTACCTGCTTCCAAGACGTTTGCTTCAGTTCTTGTCTATTCTATATTATGAACTGTGAATATTACAAATTACGAGCGTGGGCTGGTTAGATATATTAAGCAACTGACTTTTATAACCTGAGTGCCCTTAACAAGTCTAAAACAATTTTCACGCCTCGTTGAGCTATTAACTTACAAACGTTCCCCGACTCATGGCAAACAAGTATTGTCAAATTGTCAAATTTTAGATCCTGTAGACAAAAAACACGAAGACCATTTGTAAGAAGAGATGAATTTTGTAAAGAATGTCGTTTTCGACGATAATTTCTTCAACTGTTACAGAGCAAAATTAGTGCCCATCACATTACTTCTGTCTATCCAGAGCGATCCATTTTTGTTTTTCCAAGGATCATGTGCTAAAGGGAGAAACTGTATATATGTAACCTTCACAAAACAATTATGGAATACAAATCCACGAATACAAACATTAAAAGTGTTTCGACTAAAAAAGCCCCATGTCGACAACTGAAGACTGCAACTATCTGTGAGCATGGCACAAATAGCAGCGACCCAACTTCTTTGCAAACCTGAATTTTTGGATAGCCAATGCGGATATGAATTCAAACGAAATCAAATTACAAGATTTTTTAATTTGTACACCCTTTAATAATGTCTCTAGATCATTTAGAAATATTTAAATGGTTATCTAGACGTTGTGTGTGAAGTACAGTCTACAATAACCCAAATCCTCTACTGCTTACCAGTAATCAAAACGACGTTACAGAAGTTTGGCCATTTCCGTGATTTCATTTTGGAGAGATATCGTGATTATTCGGTCATCGATCGGAGTTAACAGGACAATTATTGTCCTTACTGTCAAGACGAACGGGAAATCTTAACATTACGTTTAAACATTTTAATTGTTTTTGTATAAAGTAATTCAGTCGTATCAAATTTGAGGTCAGTAGCATAGTGGGTAGCACGGTTGTCTCATGAAATGGTTGTTAAAGTTCCACTACCGGCCGTGATAAAGGTATGCAATACTGACAAGTTCTAACAAGAGCTAGACACGTTTGTTGTCTCTTTTCGATGGAGATTGACTAAAAAGTCTACGTGAACATGACGGCTGCGATCAACTGTAAATGGTGTTTAATTCAACTTAGCCTGAATCGCTTACTGTGCTATCCAACTTCAGTCTGCTTGTGACTGAGCATTGTTACGTTACACACATTATGTTGTTAATCAAATTTAGCTGATATAACAAGTGATTTTGCTCGGGGTTGATTAATGGATTGTCTTATATGTTCATTCATTTGTATCTTGCAATGACCACAAGAACTGTTTCACTTGTTCGGGTACGCCTCATGCAAGGCTCTTTCTTCAAGCACTAGAACAAAAGTATCAACAGACACGTGTATCATACAGGCCAATAACTAGCGCCCATTAACAAACAAGTGTGATTGCCATTGACCAGTAGGGAGACAGTAAAGCCGATTCGAAACGAAAATTGTCTCACTAATTAGAATAATTTTGTTTTGCTGCAGCACAACATCATCGTGACGTTAAAGTCTCATTACAAACCGGGTTACTGTTGCTTTCATCACTTTTTCCGGTCTTATAAGATGTACTAAGTCCAAAGGGGTTGAAGCAAATTTAAATTACGACACGAAAATGTTGTTACCAACCCACTTGTCACGTTAGCCGTCAGGGCCTAGATTTGTACGCAGCTGACTATGACGTTTGACATTTAAAAACAAACCCTGAATAAGATTCAACTCCTTCAGAGTGAAGAATAGGTTAGCAATCGCGGGACGATTCGAAACGCATCCGTTCTGACAACCGGAGGAGACCGATCTGCTAAACTCTTGTAAAATGTCAATGCATGCAAAGGAACCTCTTTACCCTCAACATTTTGTGATTAGCACACGATGGTTGAGTATTAAACTTGACAAACTAATCAAGGTAAAATCACACTGTGTGAAGACCAAATAACAGTTTTCTTTGGGCTAGAGAGAATTGATTGTGTTAAACGTCAGTGCTTGACTCCACCTCTTGTCTACCGCCATCAAAGTATAATTTATCCAGGGATTGAAGTTTGCACTATGAACCTTACTCACAAAATTCCTTAACAGAATGTCATCACAGCAGACGCCATGACGTGACTTTGTGGAAGGAATACTCAGTAATTAAGGCATGGCGAGTTGAACATTAGTCAACACGGTGATGTTAACACTTCAGAAAACGGAATATTTTCGTTGACATTTCAAAAAGTAAAGACAACTTAGGTTAACTGTGTTTGGTTCGAGTGAACAAAGTCTGTGACACCTTCCCCGAGAAACCAATTATTCAACCTACTAAAATTGATTCCTTTTTGAAAGCGGCTGTTTTTGAATTGACTTATGTTTGAAATGTAATCGTGCTGAGTATTATTGCTTCGACAATGAAGGCATCACCTTTGCTAACATACAGTAAAAACATTTCCAACTTGGTCAGTAGATAAAGGTTTTAGTAATAAAACTACTACGTATTGTTCACAGTGCATAACTCGGTCTTAATCACCAATCATTACTTTACCACCACTGCCTCGCACTACGGCAATTAAACACAATAATGTACAGTTTTTAGGGCAGATATCGTTTATCTAGGTTTACTCAGTTTATCTCACTCACAGCCGTCAAAACTACTACCAATGAGTTATTGGCGGGATTCGAATAAGATTAACCTTACATGATTACAAGTTTTAATCTACACACACGTTTGGTGGCGACCGCCTCTGGCTTAACTTTTCACACTGAAAGAGGCTGAAGTAAGCCTGCGCATAACCGTCACATGTGACTTGCGTTGCATCACTTGATGTGCTCCTCACACGCACTGTATCTAATGCAAAAAAAAGGAATAAGACAAGGAGATTGGTAGATGACATTTTTGATGCTATGGTTAAGTTGTGAACCCAGCACTCTGAGATGATCAGCTCATTCGCGGTGGCAATTGCTGCAACGTCATACGGACAAGTCACCATGACCTATGGCAATTGCTTTTCAGTTAAGTATCGCACTACTGAATTTGCTGGCGCACAGTTGTCGCCTATTGAACTTTCGGAAACCTGCCGGAACTGTATACCGCCAGAGTGTTCTGCTCATGGCTGAGTTCTCCCACTATTCAAAATCAATACAACAATGGGGAAAGTCTACTGTCATCACAGTTTCTGACCAACAAAATCTCGAACACCTGCTTCCATTTGCCTTACAGCAGCTACTTTGAAGTCCAATAGTTAAGCATTCCATGAGTGTGCCCCAGCCAACAAAGTTGGTTGAGTACCAGTACAAATTTGGCGCTTTCCGTGTCTGTTCAACGAGTTACCTCAGTGCTCGAGACTATTTTCGATCACCAAATACCAAGACGTATCTCAGACATTGTAGGTAAAAGGGGCTAAGATACCGCACATTCCGTTGATACAGAGTTCAAGTTCCATTGCCGTACAGCAGTATATTCAGCACCATTGAAAGGTAGACAAATAGATCTGAACTCATCTTCAGCTCATAGTTCTCCTAGACACGTCCTTTATGACAATCGGAAACACCGCTAGCCTTTGTCATTCGAACACCCAACTCGCAGTTCACAAACAGATCTGTCAAGCTACCACTACCCAGCTACCAGAAGTTCGTGCAGCTATCCACGTTTTCAAGAGCAGGCACAGCACCTCCGTTCGAAGCAGGCTGAAGGAGACAAAACGTTTTACCTGTGTTGATAACCAACCCAGATTTAGACATCAGGGTCGTGAACGCTGTGGCCAGTCGCTGTGATTCTCAATTTCGCACAAATAGAGCAGTCAGCTAGGAAAAACTGCCTCCTAAGGGTGGGATCACATAACAGGCTTACAGCACTGAAGGGTCTGACATTCAGCTGACGGTCGTCCTTTGGTTACTAGATTGAAATTCCGTCCTCAGAGTTCTGGAGATTAATTGTCAGCACCGCAGTCAGATGAGAGCCAATAAGGGTTGAGGCTTAGACAAAACATTACGTAATGCCAGTGACAATGTCAAAATCATCAAAGGTCGATCCATACGACTGTACCTTCTGCTTCATACTCACGCGCAACATCCTGATTGAATTGACGAAGCTGCCCGGACATCCAAACTTGCCAAGCACCGTCCACATTGACCCGCGGCCCACGGAATAAAAAGTCTTGGTGAGATTCACAAAAGGGTGTGTGCATCAACTAGTTGTGTACAAGACACTTTTCTTGTGGCTGGCGGACGGCACATACCTCATCAAATTTACAGGAAGTCGCCTGAAGTCTAAGTGTCTCCAATGGAACATCCTCAAGATTTAGGCACTAGGCTGACTTACTAGGATTTTTACTGCACAGCTAAGCGAACTATTTCCCCGATTTTTGATGTGATCTGTCCGTCACCGTTACCTTTAAATAATGGTACACTGTGAGCTTTCCTGAACTCCTACGGCACCTATTCCTGTTCGATCATAGACTGAGCCAAGTAGAACATGTCGTGCTTAAAGCTAGGCAGGGAAAATCCAATGGCGCCGTTGTCCAGTTCCTGAGCAGATTTCAATACAGTGAATGGGTGGACCGAAAATCGCCTCAAGTGAACCATAAAATTTTATGCCGCCGGCGGTCAGCGTAGTCCTATATCCTCTCACCTTGCCATTCACGATAATTCGCCCGTGATTCCTGCAGAGTCGCTAAATGAGTTGACGGCGAACGTCATAGAATGTCCTCTTTTTATCTTCATTGCTCCGGTTAATTATGGAAACAGATAATGATTCATTCTTTCTTATATCCGGCTTATGATAACTATATCGTTGTCAACGAACTAGTCCGAGTGTTTCTGACTATGAACACCGATTGTTTCCGTGCTTGTTGTCGTTATCTGCTAACTGGGACGTTGCCACCCTGCTTCAGAAGTGAAGTCTGCGACAGTGTCTTTGGATGAAAGGCGATCACACGATGAGAAGTTGTTTCTGTCTTTGAATTCCCAATCGCCACTTACAAAGTATTCTATAATAAACTCAAACACGCACGCATACGCACACACTTACAACGCACTTCATCCAATTTACAATCGAAGACGCAATGGGGTAAGCGGACATGAGAGCGTACTACATTCTGGCTAAGTCCGATCCAGTGATAGGACACGGACTGGGCTTGGCACTAACCAAGTCAGATGAAGAACTAGCAAATATGTTGTACATGTTACAATGGTAGTTCGACGGTAGTTAGAGAAGTGTAAAATCAAGGATTAGATATAATGAGAGATTGTATTCTACCCAGCAATTCCCCGTATCCCTTTTCAATACCCTAAGATAGATGCGATTTACATCAAATGGCAGGTTCACCCGAAAGCACTGTAATTTATAGTCCATTCAAGGAAAAATCATAAACCATGAAAAACTTAGTCATAAAATCGGTTTATCGACCATCTGTAATGGAATGTTCTTCAATCGGTACAACCATAGTCTCCTAAGTAGTTCTGTTGCGTTAATTCACTTTCCTATTGGGTAAGCAGTTGCGTTTGTGCATGAGTGTTCAACTTATTGATTTTTCATCAACTCACTTTCAGAACGCTGTGGTTACGTGTATGAACTGGAAATTAACGGTAGTATTTCATACAACGATACGCTCGACAATCAACAAGATTCATTGCTGTGCAGCTGGAAAATCAAAACAACGGGAGGAAAACGCATAAAACTGGAGCCAGAAACCTTTAAAGTAGGTTCAGTACAGTCGCCAGACAAATATTCTAATCAGTGACAAATTCATTAGTGCTACTGATAAACTTCTAGGCAATACTATTTATTAAGATGCGGCGACCTGGTGATTTATAATAAACCTGAATCGAACAAAGAAGTTATAAAACTAAGTGTCAACACTGTAGTGAATGTATTCATCTGATACCCCCTCCAGTATACATGAGTGCACGTTACTCTTACGCTAGGCAGTTCATGAGTGTTATTCTACTCAATCCTGATTCACACAGGACAAATCAGAGTTTTTAATCATTTAGTAATTCTTTGTTTAATTCGCAACGAACGAAAACCAAAAGAATTTTAGGTTTCACAACGTTTTGACCCTCTCTGAGGGCTTTTGTCAAAAGATTCAAATCACAAACTATATCAATTGAACATCACCCACAATTGATCGCAGCTGTCGCATTCCCATAGACTTTCCAGTCGGCCCCTTTCGAAAGAAGCACTAGACTCGAGTTTCGCTCTCATTAGAGCTCGTCAGTAGTGCATATCCTTGCCACTGCCGGGACTAGAACTCCGGCCACGCTTTCATGAGGCAACCGTGTTGACCACTGCGCCATTGACCTCACATTAGGCACGACCGAATTATCATATGTGAACGCTCAACCACCTTCGCTTTGTCTGCATGGACACAGCAATATAATCGGAGTAAAGTTCAAATTGACTGCGTGTGCCCAATGCTGCTAAGTTGATGGAAAATTCGGGTGTGAAAAATACAGTTGACTATGTGCGTACGGGACACGTCGGCTTAAGATAAGATGATCCAGATCAAAAGCTAGGCTACACAACTGATGAACCTCACATTTGGGGAAAATTTACGCGTCACAAAACAAAGAACGCGACAGGACTATAAACGTTTGTTATACAAACGGAAAAGTATAGAACACGGTTGAATTGCGACACTTTAAAGTGCTCTATATTTCGAACGTGGATCTGAATCGTTCACCAAGATGTCCGAAGAAATCAGCGATACAGCTCAGTGACAGTATTAGTAAATATTATCCTGCAGAAGCTCCTAAATTTCTCACGGTGTTAGAATTTGAATGCAGAGAAAACTAGGATGTATATTAACGGAGAGTCTAAATGGTATTACTCCTAAATCTTTTGGCAGAGTTGATAATTTAGGAAAGACCAAATTACGAAAAATCTAGACTTCGGCTGGATTCGAATCACTGAAAGAAACAGCTTGTCCAGTCACGGCAAATGCTTCACCATCTGTGCAACGAAGCCTCAGCGGAACCTCACAAATGTCACATTTGGACACACTGTGTGCCAAGTGGATCATACGGTGGATTTCACGTGATAATGGGTTAGATGGGTATCTATGTTTAAATATGAAATTACTCAGCCTTCGACGTAAGTCCCTAGTTCAGCTGTTAGTACGCTTGTCGTGTTTGGGCATGTTGTTTTCTGTCGCTGGTTTTAATCCGGCCGAAATTTAGACCGTTCACATTCGGATCTATTCTGAATTTAGAATCGCCAATTCCATCTTTTTTAGAAATGCCCCAGTTAACCGTGGAACAATGTTTTAAAAATGTAGCTCGACTGACCACTGATCCTCATTCGAAGTTCAAATGTAGAGGTAGGCGGTGGGTGGTAATCCTACAGTCTGAAGCAACGACATTCATTGTGTGAGTAATGATTATGAAAAAAATCTGCTGTTATTTGACCAATTCGCTGTTTTATGAGGTCACCAGTAACGTAGATCAGGAGTTATACTCGATCCCTTAGAAAATTGACACAAAGTTGTTATTTTCTGATTTACTGATCCAGTTTTACCTTTAACGGAATGAGTATTCTCGTATTTCCATGCACCTCTGTGAGTCAGCTGGAATCAGAAATTTGTACGTCATGCATTACTTCCACAGAAATTGATAATTAGTCGTATGAGTAAACAAAGTCGCTACCGTTACCCTCTGTACTTTAGCGAGCATGTTCCAACTGCAGTACCGTTAATGATGTATATATTTTTGACGGCCCTGATTGTATGGCGAACCGCGTGTCGACGGCTTCAAACGAACTTTATGGGCCTGTCTACTCAAGCGGACAAACAGTATCTTTACTTTATCTTCGATTTGGGCCAGTTAAAGAACGTGCAGGGTTTGTCATAAACTTTTATAAATGTGAGTTACTTTTTGTTATACGGTATCTCTATCTGAGTCAACTTGGGCACCCTGCCTAGTACACCGTTTGCTGAGGCCTATCACACAGTAATTCTCTTCCACATCTGTGAATTGACTGTGACTTAATCACGCATACTTTTTGACTTACAAGTCTTTTAAACACTGAGTTTACATTTAAAGTCTGACCATGTAGTAATTAAATGTTAATTCATCCTGGGTATTTCATCACTCAGTGTGAACAATTTTGGCCACAACGATAAAGGTGTTCAACAACGACTTGTAACGAAATATCCCGTGATGATCATCCGACCAATCTTTCATAGTCACATGTTTTGTGTTAAAAAATGTGATTGTCTATACAATATGCGGTGATAAAATTTACGATATACATTGCAGATTCATAATATGAGATTGTATGAAGGAAGTGAAAACCCTGACATTACTTAACTGAATCCATTCCTGGACACTGATTCAGTTGGATTCTGTACCATGTTCCGTTATAGTTGTAATCGTACTGTCTGTCATAAAACCAAACGGAATATTCAACCAACTGAGCAATTGATTAAAATACTCAACTTTACTATACCTTTTCCAGTTTAAGATATCTCGAGATCAATTTAGAATGCCCCAGTTAAAGGGGTCTAGGTGGACTAACTTTCTTCATTCTCTGCACCTGGCGGAATCACGTCCTCTCAACTTGTAGGAGTCAACCAATCGCCACGTTCTTCTGCCTACAGAAGTGCACAATAACCGTGCGACCTCGTTCGACGTTGAAATCCAGTTAACCTCCCCAAACTTCTTAAACTGACGCCGAGACATCTTAAACTAGAAACGGTACAGATAAATGTATAAAATGGTTGCCTGGATACCTACCTAAAACTTGAGTTTCAAACATATGAAACTCTAATGACTTGAATTATATGCTTTAGAAAATTTACGGATTAGCTCGTAAAGAATTTTATCAACATTTAACATCCTATAGCTTTAAGACTTGACGGTAAGTTATCCGTACCCGACGAATGGCCCTTTTCTACGCATTGCATGCAATGAATATACTAAAATCTTTGCGCAGTTAATCCACTGCAGATCAATTTATTTTTATGAATCCAGTTCGTATATTAATGTCACACTGATATGTGATAATTCAGTACATTGCTGCACACAATAATACTTTGTGCTGACAGTTAACACGGAGTTGCCTCTTTGGGTAAAAAATATTTGTACTATTTCACAATACGAAGAACTCTTGGTTGACCAATAACACTGCTTCAGACCATGTTGAGTATTTCAGGAGTAAATAATAGAAGTATGACGGTAGCAATTCTAAGCAAGCAGTTTATCAGCCTATAGTTTTCATAAGAATTCGGTCTGTCACCTCCTAAGACCTTTGTGTGAAGCAGAATCCCTCGCAGTTTTTATCACGACGGTCAGAATATTTGGGGTACAGCCGCCTTTATACAGACCACTCCTGTAACAAATGTATTTAGATTCGTCTGCTGGTCATTGCCATAACCCCAAAAAGATTTGTTATCGTGTTATTTATATGTATCTTATATGGCGTGAGTGACGGAGATAATTTGCCCATAAGGTTCATAAAAACCCGGACCCCAAAATGTGTCGTTATCTTGTATATCACAATTATTTATGGTGATTTGTACTTATAAATATGTCGCCACTTATTGCACTGTCCTATGGACCTGTGTTAGCGAACGTCTTTGATCGAGTGCCGGTCAGGGGTTAGGGACACAATCAAAAGCACCTAGACTATCCCGTTTGGTGATGTGGTTGAACCTCCTTGGTTCACACACGTATGATAATATGCCGTGAAGATTATGCCTTTCAATCATCAGTAAATGTCTTTAAGTTTTGTGGCAATGCTGATCGTTCGACAAATATTAAGACTCATATAAAGAGCTGGTACTCCCATTATAAAATTTAGTTTTTCTGAGAATAACATATCAGTAGTGACTGTGTTACCACCTCAAAGTACAGAAGTCAAAAGAACGTTGAAGTCTGAAACTTGTCTACTGCAGTGCGCGCTTTTTAACCTCCCGCGGTCAGTCACGTTTAGCAGCCAACTTCGTTTTTCCAAATACTCTGAAATTGGTGGTTTATTCAACTGTGTTGAGAGAGTCCGGATTCCACGCAACACAACCATTGACATTTTATGTACAACTAGATGAATTTCCAGTTGAGTCGTCATGCGAAAGAACAGTAATAAAATAATGAATTATAAAAATCAACCAGTCAGCAAGAATTCGTGATTTTTTTTACATTTGTTGACAAGAGAAGCCAACTCGAATAGTTTAAATTTGTCACTGGTAACTACATTAACCGTAATTCAGCAGTAAGTACTTTGTTACTAATGAGCGACTTTACAAGAAATATAGGTTTACAGTCAGCAAACGCTTAATGCAAGTTGAAAAATGTAAAGCTTATTCTATAGTTGCAGACAATAGCCACAGTAATTGCCTCTCACAACACCGTATTTACTAATTTACAGGCGTTGTGCACTCACTTTTTCACACAGGAAATGCTTTTCTAATCTAGGAATATTAGACAGGACAAGGGAAGTTTGGTTATTTTAGACAAAGGATATGGTTTTTTCAGATGGTGACTGATAACCGAGTCAAGGCGAACTCAGAACTCTGTTAGTCTGCATACTACTGGTACGTTTGTAAAGCATGATGTGCGGACGAGCGGGAACCAAAGTTTTTTATTTCTCTATCATATGCATTTGCGGCCAGTTAGCACACGTTCAAAACAGTTTTTATCACATGCACATCCCATGTGCATCACTATGTTTTTCTGGGTCAACAACTTTGTGGCTGGCTAGTGCTTGTCAGCAGAACCTTAGGCACAGACCGAGCTGCAGTCGGGGCCGTTATAAAACCTTCCCACGCGTTTAAGGAATTTCGAATCATTGCAATGCCTACAGTAACCATAGACGTCATTTCTCGACCTTAAATCGATTGATTTCTAGTAATTAAAGCTTGTGTCACTTGCAGAATTTACTAACGAAATTTAAACAAACCTCACTCTGCCTCACTAAAAATATTTACGCACACGTAAAGCATATCAGTACACTGGCAGTTGCGTCACTTGACATGGCAACCTGACGCAAATAGCAGAGGTGTACACACCGCGCTGACTAGTTCGGATCCATTAAATGAACAAACTTTACTATCCTGAGCATGCCACTAATCGTGCCAGTTGAGGAATTAGCACACTTTTCTGCACAGCGAACAGATATTGGATAATTTTATAAATGACGAATTAAGATTCAGGTAATGTGTAAAGTTAAAAAAAACGTTTTTTATACAACGGTTAGCCATATAATTTTGACATTTGGAAAATGGTGACCCAGGTCATGTTATGAATTAGTCAAAAGTTATCGTAGTTTTAAAGGATGTGATTAGGATGAACACATTTACAGACTAACATTATTCTAGATGTACAAAACTCAAGTATTGTAAGCAACCCTGAGTTGTTTAATTGTTTTTACCGAACCGTCACGACGACTTCTATTCATTCCCAAATTTCAAGCGTCATCCAGCAGTGCAGTTGATGGTGAGTTTTTTTCTTCGCTTAACGCTATCGACCATTGTCACATATCCCAGAGGTTTTAATTTTTTCCAGCCTAACTGCACGCTCGATCAGAAGTTGTTTTACACGGTTTATTCAAAAGATAGGCTGGTATGGATACAAATGTTAAATGTTCGACAAAAGACAAAACTTTCTCATTGCAAAGGTCAGTTTATCACCACTGGGAGGTGAACGTGGGGCAAATTCCTTAACTATCATGAGCAAGGAATGCATCCCCGTTATCCTCGCCAAGATATATTATGTCAATGTAATCATCGTTTGTGTAAATTATGGTAGCGAGTAAGTTGCAAGGGGAATGTTGTTGCATCGTTTCGTACGCATACGATAACCCAAACTTCTCTCTAACAAATATTCAACTCTCGCTAGCATTTTCAAGTGATAAAATAACTAGCAAATATGTGAGTGATGGATGAATCTAAAAACATTAACAATAAATCTTACAATACATTTTCGTTTGAGTTACAAGGAAACTGTGGTGCTGAACTTAGCGACAATTTCGGAATAATCACCAATTCGAACAATCCAACTGCTCCTGCAATTTGCACATGGAGAATCTCAGGAGCTGCTAATTCTATAATACAGTTGAATTTCACGGATTTAAAGGTAATTCTGTTGGGATGAACAAGCAATTCAATTCAAACTTTCGTGTTATTCAAAGTTACAGTTTATTCTAAAACATTTTGACAATGATCCCTATATCAGCTTGTTGCAATTCCAACCGTACTGTTCAATAGTCAACCACTGGACTGTTTAAGATCTCTCCTAAGCTGCCGTTGGTTGAGTTGTTATCTTTGTGGCCAATCACTTCAATGAGTGTTCAACTTAACATCACTAGAGATAAGCTGTAAAGTGTTGACCAATGGTTTGACCGTGCTGCTACATTCCCGAACAATCCTTAACTTTTGCCCTTGTAGATTAGATGGTAAACGTAGATCATCAGCATTGCTACTGTTATTATTTGTAGTAGTGATATTTGTTGTCGTTGTTGTTGTTGTTGTACGACCAAGTAAAATCCGGTTTCGTTATGCAATTTACTGATAGTTTTCAATACACGATGGTTGTGTACATATGTGCTGATGAACTATGGGCAACAAAAATAGAAACAAACCAATAGTGAAAAATCCGTGAGATATTCTTTTGTATAATCAGTGAAGGAGATGGAAAAGACAACCACAAAAAGGAATGATGGAATTGTATTCTAATGTACAGTTTTTAGGGCAGATATCGTTTATCTAGGTTTACTCAGTTTATCTCACTCACAGCCGTCAAAACTACTACCAATGAGTTATTGGCGGGATTCGAATAAGATTAACCTTACATGATTACAAGTTTTAATCTACACACACGTTTGGTGGCGACCGCCTCTGGCTTAACTTTTCACACTGAAAGAGGCTGAAGTAAGCCTGCGCATAACCGTCACATGTGACTTGCGTTGCATCACTTGATGTGCTCCTCACACGCACTGTATCTAATGCAAAAAAAAGGAATAAGACAAGGAGATTGGTAGATGACATTTTTGATGCTATGGTTAAGTTGTGAACCCAGCACTCTGAGATGATCAGCTCATTCGCGGTGGCAATTGCTGCAACGTCATACGGACAAGTCACCATGACCTATGGCAATTGCTTTTCAGTTAAGTATCGCACTACTGAATTTGCTGGCGCACAGTTGTCGCCTATTGAACTTTCGGAAACCTGCCGGAACTGTATACCGTCAGAGTGTTCTGCTCATGGCTGAGTTCTCCCACTATTCAAAATCAATACAACAATGGGGAAAGTCTACTGTCATCACAGTTTCTGACCAACAAAATCTCGAACACCTGCTTCCATTTGCCTTACAGCAGCTACTTTGAAGTCCAATAGTTAAGCATTCCATGAGTGTGCCCCAGCCAACAAAGTTGGTTGAGTACCAGTACAAATTTGGCGCTTTCCGTGTCTGTTCAACGAGTTACCTCAGTGCTCGAGACTATTTTCGATCACCAAATACCAAGACGTATCTCAGACATTGCAAGGTAAAAGCGGCTAAGATAGCGCACGTTCCGCTGATACACGTTCAAGTTTCACTGCCGTACAGCAGTATAGACAGCACCATTGAGCGGTAGACAAATAGATCTGAACTCATCTTCAGCTCATAGTTCTCCTAGACACGTCCTTTATGACAATCGGAAACACCGCTAGCCTTTGTCATTCGAACACCCAACTCGCAGTTCACAAACAGATCTGTCAAGCTACCACTACCCAGCTACCAGAAGTTCGTGCAGCTATCCACGTTTTCAAGAGCAGGCACAGCACCTCCGTTCGAAGCAGGCTGAAGGAGACAAAACGTTTTACCTGTGTTGATAACCAACCCAGATTTAGACATCAGGGTCGTGAACGCTGTGGCCAGTCGCTGTGATTCTCAATTTCGCACAAATAGAGCAGTCAGCTAGGAAAAACTGCCTCCTAAGGGTGGGATCACATAACAGGCTTACAGCACTGAAGGGTCTGACATTCAGCTGACGGTCGTCCTTTGGTTACTAGATTGAAATTCCGTCCTCAGAGTTCTGGAGATTAATTGTCAGCACCGCAGTCAGATGAGAGCCAATAAGGGTTGAGGCTTAGACAAAACATTACGTAATGCCAGTGACAATGTCAAAATCATCACAAGGTCGATCCACACGACTGTACCTTCGCCCTCATACCCACATGCAACATTCTAATCAAATTGACGAACTTACCTGGACATCCAAACTTGCCAAGCACATATGTGATAATTCAGTACATTGCTGCACACAATAATACTTTGTGCTGACACTTAACACGGAGTTGCCTCTTTGGGTAAAAAATATTTGTACTATTTCACAATACGAAGAACTCTTGGTTGACCAATAACACTGCTTCAGACCATGTTGAGTATTTCAGGAGTAAATAATAGAAGTATGACGGTAGCAATTCTAAGCAAGCAGTTTATCAGCCTATAGTTTTCATAAGAATTCGGTCTGTCACCTCCTAAGACCTTTGTGTGAAGCAGAATCCCTCGCAGTTTTTATCACGACGGTCAGAATATATGGGGTACAGCCGCCTTTATACAGACCACTCCTGTAACAAATGTATTTAGATTCGTCTGCTGGTCATTGCCATAACCCCAAAAAGATTTGTTATCGTGTTATTTATATGTATCTTATATGGCGTGAGTGACGGAGATAATTTGCCCATAAGGTTCATAAAAACCCGGACCCCAAAATGTGTCGTTATCTTGTATATCACAATTATTTATGGTGATTTGTACTTATAAATATGTCGCCACTTATTGCACTGTCCTATGGACCTGTGTTAGCGAACGTCTTTGATCGAGTGCCGGTCAGGGGTTAGGGACACAATCAAAAGCACCTAGACTATCCCGTTTGGTGATGTGGTTGAACCTCCTTGGTTCACACACGTATGATAATATGCCGTGAAGATTATGCCTTTCAATCATCAGTAAATGTCTTTAAGTTTTGTGGCAATGCTGATCGTTCGACAAATATTAAGACTCATATAAAGAGCTGGTACTCCCATTATAAAATTTAGTTTTTCTGAGAATAACATATCAGTAG
>LOND01000148.1:185243-197381 GCA_014220965.1 Paragonimus kellicotti | reverse complement strand
ATATTGAAGTTGGAACAATGGATAATTATTAGGCCGCACAATAGTACGTGGATTTACGATAGTAATCGAAAGACAATTCTAGCCCAATATTACCGCTTCCACTCGTTATAAACGGTGCGTTCATGATATCACGATCTGCCCTGGGTTGAACCGATGCATATACTTGCATATACTTGATTGATAGCATAAAATAGTGTCGGCATCCCATAAAGTATTTCCTCGTTCTGTTTTGTTAAAATGAATTATCTGATTACGTTAAGCACGGATTGTGTTTGTGTTGAATTGTTGGAATGAACACAGACCTTGTTTTTGAGTGACATCTATATAAAATCTAAAAAATACGAGTTCTGCTGTATTGGAGAAGAAAAATCGCTGAAGGCCGTTAATGTCATACTAATTAGCCGTCTATGGTCTAAAATGAGACCAACCAAGTGAAACCACTTTGTTCTTGAAATATCGATTCTTACTTACTCTCGGTGCGTGATTCATTTTTAATCAAACAGCGATGTGCATGTGCGTATCTCGAAAGCACACCATTATTAAGACATTAGTACTAGGCATTTTAAGATAGGTAATTAAGTTGTGCGAGGCGAGTTTCGTTGTGGTTAACACGATCGCCTCATCAATTCAAGAACCGGAGTTAGAATCCCGGTTGAAGCAAGAATATGCAGTATTGACGAGATGGAATTCATTATGCACATTTTTCACCTCCTCAGCAGCTTGTGGCGGTGAATTAAAAGGTGAACGCGGAACGCGGCACTATCACAAACCCTGGACCAACGGGAGAGTTCAAAACTCTTTGCATTTGGAGAATCAGCGCCAAAAGTGGACGGAAAATACAACTGCATTTCAGGGATAATGGAGTAAGTTAATCTCAGACAATTCTGATAATTGAAAAACTATTTGGACATCTTGGTTAGCAGACAAAATATACAGTTAACTCGTATCACCTTTTCGAAGCCTCATTCCGTTCGGAGTGGTCCAGCCCAAAAGCGTATCTAAATGCAAAGCCTGTGATCACCCTTCGGATAACCAATACGTAAACGTGCATAACTGCAAATCATGATCGACTTTTGAGTGCACAGGCAACAACTTGAATGTACTACCCCAAAGTTCAATGTCACAAGTCAGAATCGAATTAGAAAGCTCACTAACCCACAGCTCACCCGGTTCAGGGCTGATATCCCCTGTCGGCTTGAGAAGCTATGCCACCGAACTGACATCACTTTTTAATCTTTCCTTGTCAACTGGCCGTCTATCAAAAACCTGGAAACATTCACACCAATCTTCACACGTGGATGAAGAGATGGCCCAGCAAAACTATTCAGCAGTTGCTGTACGCCGATGCTACAAAACTCTGGTGAATTCTGATTTGCTCGGAAAAAGTGATAATCCCACGGAACGTTTTAAATTGTCTAAACCAGCAGTCCGTGGAAAATAACTTGCCATCAAGTGTTAACAAGCGTAAAGTCATGTACGTTTGTTATCAAAGTTGTGATGATTACTAACCTGGCGGCAAAAAGTTGCCGACATCAGTATGCGAACGAAACCTAGAAACCATAATGGCAAACATTTTGAAGCTGCCTGCACCTAGTGCAGTCATGACTAAAAAGGCATAAATAACCATGAACCTCTCAAGAATTTGTGAAACCTTCCACCCTGAAATGTTCCTCACCATGTTCGCCTCCATAATCCGCCCACACCTGAAAAGGAATATACAGTCCTGTCGTTCTTACCTTAAAAACAATTGGTGCTTGGTGGAAATGTTCATAGACGGGCCTGTGGGGCTCAGTAAAATTCCATAGTCAGAAAGACTGGCAGAATCAGACCAACTCACGGTGAATTATAAAAGCCACAAGAGAGACCCAATTTTTTGCTTACAAAATGGTCCACACCCGGGGGGATACATTGGCACATCTCTATGGAACAATTAATGGAACAAGCGGGCTATCTTGCAGACAGAAAGCTTCATAGTTATGACCTGCTTTCACAAAAACACATTGCCCAACTCTGCGGTCATGGTGGAACGGGTTGAGTTCTTAACCATTACTCGATTGGACGCTTATTCTAGAAACAAGTCACACCACAATTTTCCTACCCGTAATTCTAGCCCAGTTTTACAGGTCATTAAATGGGCATAACTGCCGGAGTGTTTTTCTGGGTTTTCGGCTTGCGTTGCAGATATGATTACAGTCGGTTGCTTCGTTGAAGTTTCTCTTTATTTATTCCTACTCATCTTTACTTTGAAATTATAGACCGTCCAACATAATTTTCCACCGATTAATACAGACTGGAATGCACGAACAAAGATCTTTTGCTCTCTTGTAACAACCTATGAACCTAATTTAGATGAGACCCAACTGCGAAAAATCTTGGCTTCGGCTGGATTCGAACCAGCGACAGAAACAGCATGCCCAAACGCGGCAAGCGCTCTACCAGCTGAGCTACGAAACAACGCCAGGAGCTAGGAAGTACTCATAGATACTTATAAGTAAGTAAGTAGGTGAGCGACTACCTGTAAGTAATGCAATTTCGTTACTCAACGGTGGCTTTGATGGAGTCCAGTATGAACTGTTGGGAAATCCAATTTGGACAGTCAGGCCGATGGAGCATTTAATGGATTCCGTTTGACACAGTGGATTGGGAGGATAAGTGAGTCCAAATGCGAAAAATTCTATTAGGTAGCTCAGCTGGTAGAGTGGTTGCCGCATTTGGACATGCCGTTTTTGTTGCTGGTTCGTATCCAGTTGAAGTACAAATTTTTCTTAATGGGAACTCATCTCAGTTATGAAATCTGCCACCGTAGTGGCAGGTGACCTATAAACCTACCAAATGTGATTAGTGTTCATTTTGTATCACTCCGAAATCAAAGATGCAAACTAATACTTCACCCCAGGTTTGTAGTTTACCAAGAAATTCTCCTGAATATCAGCTGATGACACCGTTCACCGATCTAGCCATTCTCTCACTGAACAGTACTCATGGATGCTAGATAACCGCTCATTTACTCACGCACAGCTCGTGGGCCACATTACTGATTGTAAAGTACGTCCATATAGTCGCTTGCACTGTACTCTGAACACACTTTGAGGGCATGTTCGCACATCGATCGATGGACTGCTCGAGGAATCCCTCAATAGAGTTCGCTCAAAATCCAAGTAATTGTGTGACGATCGTTCATGTTCTGAGTGCAGGAAAGCGCGTTGATGCTACGTCCCGAGTCCAGATTTTCTGGGGTTGTTTGTGCTTGTGGGATTGATCGCTCCGGAAAAACAGGTGTCGTACCGATATTAGCGACATGTTAATCATATGTACAATATTCGTAAACTCTCCAGGAGCATTTGATAGTTCAACTAAGCATCAGGACGAGCATTGCCCGTTCTTTTCTCCAATTCCTCTAAGGTTTTTTTCACTTTTTCAGCTCATGAACAATGAAGATCGGGTGCGCGTGTTTGACGGTACTGAGTGTTTGTCTCAGGAAAGACTCCTGCTAAATAATACCGTGATCAACTCAACTGGGGACTCCATGGTAGTGTTGTTCTTCACTGCTAGTCCACCAGAAAGCCAGGTTTTCGAAATAGAATACGTAATAAGTAAGTTGACCAGTCGATATAATTACAACTTTTGAACAACATTGTTAGTGAGGAATTGCCTTTGCATGTACGGGGTCATTCTATTTCACTCAGGTAGATATTTCAGCACAGTACTAAAATTTAACTCTATACGACAATATCCGTCGACTAATGGAAAAGTAATCTAATTTGCACTTTGCAAGGCAACTTACGAAATCCATTTGAAGCGTGCGAACGATACTAGGGTCATAATAAACGGAATTCGCACAGCAGATGAGAACCGACAATAGGATTCTGCAGGATCGAGAACTAACCAAACCAATATTGACTGTGGTTTAATATTAACCGGACAGCCTGTCCTATGTGATCATTATTTGCCGGTTTGGAAATTTTCATTGAATTATGACATCAGTTAATTTGAAATAGTCAGCAGTAAGCGCTTCAATTAAGTGAACGTATTGACCCAGTAAAACCGTCAATCCCACTGAAACTTACAACTCTATAACCTGGCGAACACAGAAACCGCCCCAGTAGCGTGGTCCAGTAAATCTGGGTCAACGCTGTGGCCCGTTGGTTTGTCAGCAAAATCTTATGTGACCTTTGACGTTCCCCTAGGGCTCATCGCTACTTGCAGTCGGCCCTTGATTCTTGTTGCTGGACTCAAGTGACTTTGGCTACGAATCAGCTATTGAGTGGTTTAGCTAGAATCAAAAATCAATATAACTAGTCTCTTATATGAGATTCATCTGATGATCAACTGTTACGTTTATCATGTTCTAGCTGACTTTTTGCGATGGGTATGCAATAGTTTGTGACCGATTATCTGAAAACGTTATTTTTATTGTGTACGGAGAATGTCAGTTTTAATTTCCTAAACACACCGTACAGACAAATCGATGGAGTAGCGATGGGAGTCCATTAGGCCCTCTTCTTGCTAACTTTTTCATGATCACTTATTTCTAGTACGAGGCATGAAAAGCACGATGTGCGAGTTAAAGTGGTTTACGTTCATTTTTACCACAATTGTCAAGCGCTTGTTGGTTAGCCGTCGTCTGTCTTGAGAATGGCAACTTTCGTGGTAAGTTACTTGTCTCTACAAATTAGTTTTCCTCAGTTTCCAAAGCTTTCTCTCCCTTTATCTTATTAAACCCCTTGTTTTCTTCAGTGTCGCTTATCTAGCTAGTGTGATCATTTAAGTCGGAGTAGATTAATTGGTGGCAGTTTGGGAATCGCAAGACAGAAATATGGAACTAGATTTATATTAACAAGAAGACTGTTATATTAAGAGTTAGTCTGTAAATAAACGACTTCACATACTTATACTAGATGTAGCTAGTCAGGGTACTTGTTATTCGAGTGAACGTGATCAAAGTTGCTCGGGTTTTCTTCTAATTATTCTTTTTATAGCTTTACACGTTTACAGTATCTTCGTCGCTCAAAGGGACCGCCAAATAACGACAAACTGATCAAAGTGATGAATCAACAGGAATAATTTTTTTCTGGCTCCAATGTTGAAAGGGCTGAGTAATCTTGGAAATTCATACGGAAAACATGAATTTCGAGGGCTTTGAATGGTTCACAAAAATATAAGTAATTCACTAGTGTGCGCATTGTCATCGGTGGACACCTTCGCCGAGGAATAGAAGTTTCATTTGTCAAAACGGTGGCGCAGCGTTCAGTATGGAACTTATACTAACGGACATTACTTTAAGGTCATTGTCCCTCACACTGCGATACATTTATTCACGGGAAATTTTGAAGCACCCTATCGGAGGGGAAATGCGTTTTCAGACTGGAAGCGTAAGATGAGGTGGGAGAGATATTGTCTCTCCAAAAGAGGGATATTGCGTCCCAAATGATGGTTGACTGTGTAAAACGACAGTGTGCAGTTCCATATACTGATAAAGATATTTCACTGTCTGATATGTAGCTGCAGGAACTACCAGTGATATGGGCCTATCAGATAACACCAGCACAAAAGCAGTATATGCACTCACTACGCTGAACAAGTCAAACCTACTGACTGGACAAAACCGCCTCTCTTCTTGAACGCGCAACTGTCTTTATCACGTAACAAACTAACAGGCATATTTTACGTACCACAGTAACTGTTGGTACTTCAGAATTCTGAATTACTCGAGGTGACGAATGTAAAAACTTCACAAGATCTTTCAGGACCTTGGAAAATAAGGAATTACGTCAGCTTCCAAACCAACGAATTGGCTAATTAATCAAAAGTATACGGGGGCCCGTTGCATGACGATGAGGTATGATGACATGTTGGGTCATCAGTTTATTCTATGTAGCGGTAAAACGTTAAAGACTGATCAAGGCAACAGGAAATGTACGAGTAGTCAAATATGCCCAACAATGAATTCTCTTCATCTTTATGTTAAGGTCGTAATGGCTACTACGGCCTATCTACTCGGGATTTCTTTGGAGTGATTACTATTTTGTCATGCGCAATCAAAGTTGACATGAGGAAGACCACATTCTCTGAATCGCATCTACGTTACAGATCTGTATTTTAGGTTACTTCCTAAATCAATTAGATAACGGTTGGTATATTCTTTCTGTAAACTCCGTTACAAAATCTTCATTCAATTACCCGCTTTTTTTTCTCCACGATCAGTATTCATCACCAGACAGCTACATTTGTTTGGGAAACAGCTGGTCTCCCTGATCATTAAGGGGATGGTTGACAGCTGTTCCAAACTAGGTGGGTCTCATGAGCACCATGCACGCCGGAAGATTAAATCTATGGCCCGTAAATTGGCAGTATATTGTAGTCCAGACTGGACTGTGGAGTAGCACGAAGGTACGTGAATTGTTTTCCGTATCTGTTGCGCTTCTTTTGCTGAATTCTTTGGTGGATGTTTGCTTGTTCGGAGGCCAGTCACAAAACAGTCGAGGGGTTTTAGCCTACGAGCAAAGGAAATGTGACAGATAAGGAGAATAACTTTTATTCGCGTTTCTACTTTGAAAGACAGTCTTCGTTTTGTTTTGTCAAATAACACAGTTCAAAGGTGCGCGTTATTCCCCTACAGATATTAATTATCGGCCTTACTGTTAAGTACGCACAGCTATTTCAATCTGATATAATCAGCCCACAAACAAATATAAGGTGCAGTAGTTCAATCCAAGCCAGCCTTGCAAAAAAATATTTCAAAAATAAAATACACATCTGGCACAATCAAAGTTAGACAGCTCACTCGCGATCAATGTGACTAAGTCGATAAACAAGTAGTTTTTTCTTTCTACGGACGGTACTTCAACTGCCCAATTGTGGTGAAGATAGCCTATTTTTCAACAACAAAAAAACACCCTAAAGTTTACAGGACACGGCCTAACTGTTCACATAGACCCAAATCAAGGCTTTTAAGCTATTTAGTCACGGGGTAGTCGTTAGCTTGGTGTTCATCGCTGATTTGCATGCAACCGGGAAATGGTTATTACCCTTTCCATTAAAAGGCCAGCCAGAATGATCTGAAACAGGTCTACGATTATGGAATAATGAACCTTTAAATGCTGGTTAATAGTAGAAGATTTCTAGTTAATGTGAATTGAATATCACCCACAACTGCTGACCGACGTCGTGTCCATGTGTACGTTTCAATCAGCCGCTTTCAAGCAGAAAACAATATACTCCAGTTTCGGTGTTGCAAACGTTCCTCACAAACGAATGTTGTTGGGCATTTGCATATAACAGTTCGGCCGTGCCTGATATGAGGTCAACGGCGCAGAGTTCAGCATGGATGCTTCATGAAAGTGTGGCCGGTGTTTAAAGTTCGGTCATAGCAAGGAAGTTCACTGTTGTCAAGTTCTAACGGATACACAATTTGAGTATAGTGCTTTTTTACAGAACAGGCTGGCTGAAAATTCTGTGGGAATGCGTTAGCCGCAGTCAGTTATGTATAAAGTTCAGTTCATATGAACAAGTAAATGTCGTAGTTGTGGCCGACGTGAGTTGAAAGTTCTACAGCTATCACATGTTTTTGGCGGGATTTGAGACATTCCTAAGATTAAAGTCACTGCAAGTCGATGGTCCTCGTGGAGATTGGTTGCTGCACAAGGACACAAGATAACCAACATTTATAGGTTTCCACAACGCCTTGCCGGTTCCAGCAAGTTAACCGTTACGGATGGCATCCAACAACATCGGTTGCAAGGCACATAATACAAACAGGACACAGAGTCAAAGTTCTGACGCGTTCTCGGTGATTTTTCGGAGCAACCGGAAACGCATACTCCAGTTTGCTGAGGCTTTGGCTATCAAACGTCACAGTCCCCCCTGTGTGTTCAAAAACAATTTGTGTTGACGCTGCGGCTACCCTGGTAGTCGGCATTCCCACAATTTTGATTTCCAGTTTTTGTGTCCGTCTATTTAATCCCTTAAGCCATGACTTCCGCTCTGTGGAATTTTGACTCGTTTAAAATTAGTTACATGTCCATGTGTGATCAGAATGTACGAAATGTTACTCCGGAGAACATCACATGAATTGCGTCTTCTCATTGTTTTATTCAATGTAAACTTATTTTAGATGCTAACAGAAGCTTTTAATAAAAATTCAGGAACTTCATTGACACATGACTTGGATGATGACATACAGCGACTATCCGCAAGGAACGCAAACATCAGTTGCTGTAACAAAAATACTGTCATGATGATCACTACTTTTTTCCTTGTTCCAACTGTATGGGCTCGTTTTTAATGTTGTACGTGAAAAAGAACAGCTAGTACGGCGTTATCAAATAATCCGCAGACGTTTGTTGGTTAACCGTAGTCTCATTTAATCAAGTTGCGAAACTACACTAGAGGCCGATAACATTTGACGGCAGACTGATATTTCCTTTCGATGCTAATTAACTAGTGAAACTAACTACCTGAAATGCCGTTTTCTGTGTCCTATTAGTACGATTTCCCTAACCTTCTTTATCTTCTTTCATTCGAGACTTATCAGCAGTTAACTTGAATCCAGCCTGAGTTAACAACGAAGAACTATCGTTCTTGGATCCCTCTGAATCAGTCAGTTCTACATCTGCTTTTTGTTTGTCGTGTGTGTTGCGCGCATATGTTGCGTTGGTGCAGCCACTACTCCCAGTGAACAGCTTCTAACTTGACAGTAAGCTGTAAGTCTCTATCGGTTCGTTTGAGAAACAAATCAGTTGATTTACAGTGATGACTCTTAGTTTCTTGAGACTGCACCCCGAGGCTTGACGTTGCATGGCGTGAGTATGAGCTGACCAAGGTATGGGATGGATCAAACACAGACCGCTGGTGAGCCCACGGAAGTGTCCATTGTACGTATACCGTTAGGGTGCATCACCTTTGTGGGTTGACGGTCATCAATTATGTTCACACGCGGTTGCATATAACTGGAATTGGAACTGTAATCCTTGTTTTCTTAAAATATGAAGCGAGCTCAATAAACCGGAAAAAAGATAGGCAGTCTGACAGAAACGTTCAGAAGATGGTCACAGCAAAGATTACGGAAGTGCCTTTGCATTGTTTTTATGTGGAAGTGGCATCATTTCCTACATACTGGTCGCTTTAAAGATGTTCCTCATGAGGTGTTCGTGGTGCACGTAACACTGTTCTTGAACTTCACACAAAGCAAAGGAAAGTGAGGTTATACTCGTAAAAGAACCCAACGAAGTTACTAATTTTAAAAATTGAACACCTGTTTAATGTGGCAAAAGGAGAGCAAGTGCACTCCGAGTTTGATGTGGTTTTGTACCTCGATGAGGTCGAATGGCAGCCGCAACTAAATCTGAAGTAGGTGGTGTGCACTTTTTTACTAAACACTACGTTGGTTCTCACCTAGTCTCTAGATTTGTTAGCGGTTAAGAACAGCTAATAGGGTTACACCTATGACAGCGAATCCTGTAATGCTGGTTGAGGTAGACTAACTGAAGGTTCTCACACTTTTCATCGGTCAAGTTCGAAGTAGTGCAATTCAGCCAATATACATGCGTTCTATACACAGCGAGCACTACTGTGTTCAGCACTTTTTACCAATGCGATAAAAGTGCGTGTGTGCTATTTACACAAAAAGTTGAAGTCTGTAGATGCTGACCTCTTTAACGGCCACCTTCAAATTCGCCCTTTTCTTCAGAGCACATCTTATTAAGGAAATAGTGTGGAGAGTAAAAATGACTATCCGTCCGCAGGTGAACGTGGCAAAGAAGACTTCGGTTCACTTTCCGTCCTGAGTTACTTTTGAAACGTCTCTTTTTAATGTATGGTGTGGCATTGTGCTGCAAAATGATTGGACAACTCCAGTTGATCGTCATTCGTAACTGCGTCCTTTTTTCGCGGTAAACTAATGGACGATCGTCCACTACGAGAGGTAACTTCTGGATGCACATTTGTTGACGTGAACTCTGCAAATTATTTTTGTACTGTTTACTTCTTAGTATATTACCTCCAAAAGTTGCTACTAAGTTTTCAGCCGTCTTCTTAATTCGACACCTGGTGGATGGTCTTATACAGCGTGTACGTCCTCAGGGAGCTCAATGTGCAGACGTCTCATTTTACTACAATCTTCGCAGTATCCAATTTATTAGCGGTTGCTCATCTACAATGATAACGAATGACCCTATGGTGTTTTCAAATGTGATTTAGCTACGAATATTAAGCACACTTCATAACAATAGGAAAAAATCCAGCTTCTGTAAATCAGTCGGGTCATTTCAGTATGGTTATGGCTCACAACTTTGCTCCAGATTCTTTTCGGATGCAAAACGGCAATGCTACGTGTACGATACTTTAGTAAGTTAGAGGCTGAAAAGGTCGATTGAAAACATTTACTAACCTTCCTTAAGATCGTTAGTTCATTTGCAAAGTTCATATGCAATACTCACTGTGTCACCCTAGTATGAGACATAAAAACGGCGTTCAATGAAACGTTGTAAAGTGTGCACGTAAAATTCGCATTACATTATAACTTCCTATAATATTCGAATTTGGACGGCTGATTTTGAATGCCCGTACCGTTATTTCAGTCGTTTCTGTATATGGTTTGTCACCTGAATTTAGAACAAACACTTCTCGTGCATCCAACTTTCCAGACTGACCTCCTAAAAGCTAAGAGCCATACCCACTACAAAATGATTGACAATGAACCAGGAGGCTGTCACTTTACACAGATGAAGCCGAATGTGGCATTCTTTCTAAAATAATAGCTGGTCCCTCACGATCGTCCTTTCTGATTTACCAATGATCACACAGTCTACATCCTTATAGTATCTGACAGATCGTGTATTAAGTAGGGTTGCCAGTAGTAATCAAAATGTTTAACAGATGGCTGCTCCAGTTGGTACTGCTTTAGAGTCTGACAGCGAAGGACTGTACCATGCCACTTGTGGCTTATCCTGTCTTCTAGCCCATTCCCAAAGCTTACACATCTGGCATTTTCACCTCCTGGCCCAATTAAGCCACCAGTTCGTTGAACATTGTCAGTAAGACTGATGACCAGTTTACTTCCACGCTCAACGGAAAATAAAATCCTAGGAAGTCGTGTCATAAATACAACGCAGATGGAGGCTGGTTTTTAACTTCAATAATACAGATGCTACATTGTCATTACTATTGCTTGTAGGTAAACGTTAAACGTGGTTGTGGAGAGCGTTACAACTCTGACGGAAATCGTACTTTTTGCACATGAAATGCAGAGCGTGAGATGTCTTCTGTTTTACGCTTTGGGTTCTTGACATATTTTACTGAAACATTCGAACACTTCTATTTGTTGTAACCACTGCGCATTTGCACCAGACTTTTCATTTAATGAACACTGCACAGTTTCCACTGGACAATGACATTCATAATACACCTTCATTTTCAGAGGTACACTTCTTGTCTATAATGATTAGCTGCAAACTTAAAGTCATAGATTTTGGTAAGAGTGACACGTGGAGTTTTATGCTGAAACCTGAGAGTAACTGGAAGTGGTGGCATGTGACATAAAACTAAGTGAAAAGGCAGTGATGGTAACAATCCACAGGGGGGATGGCAGCTACAGCCTTATCTGGAGCTAGTTGAAAATTTTGAAACCATGAACCGAAAGCGTCATAAGTCAGGACACCACAAACATGGGCTTGCGTCAAAATAACGTCAATCACTTCCACACGTTGCCTACTTACAAATCCATAATTAATGACCGGTTTCGTTCTTATCTAGACCCATCAGGAAGAGACAAAATAAGCTTTACCCACACTGGCGAAAGGTGGAAACTACTATGTCAGCATTTAAACTGTGTGAGGGTGACAGGTAATGTTAAGTGAATAGGTACGTATCTAAGCCAAGACTTTTTACCGTGATAATCTACAGGTAAGCAAAATTCCGAAGTCGGATACCGGGCGGTTTGTCACCAGTTGTTTTGTCTTTACTGGTTACGTAAGCCAATTCAGAAAGGTTAATATGAGGTGGACCTAACACCCATAAGTCTACGTATCTCACGGAACACTAATAATCAAACCACTACTATCGTGCTCTTCTTATCAACTTACCACTTCCAAAGTAACGAGTATCAACAACATCTCGCAATCGTGTGACGATAAATAGTGA
>LOND01000148.1:165474-176171 GCA_014220965.1 Paragonimus kellicotti | reverse complement strand
CTTCCGGAGAAGAACGACCCAGCTGAGCAAAGCAAATCCCCAGCTAGTATGACGATGCCTAAGTGTTTAGTTTGCGTCAGGACGTCAACGAGGGAGTCATTAAACGCATCTTTGTTAGCATCCAGACAGCTGTCTGTTGTGGCATACGCCTTTCTGATTTGTATCGACAGACTGTAACCGAGTTATGGAGCCTGATAGCACATAGGCGACTGTTTACTGAGATACAATCGAGCAAACATTGTTCTGCTCTGGAATTCAGTGTGATTTTCACTCCAGCTTGACCACGAGATTCAGCTTCAGCGTCACCAGAAACCCTGAGAGAGAAGCGCTTGAAACGACAGTTATCTAGAGGTGAGCTCAAATGGATAACGGTGCTAGGATCGTAGACTCGCGTCTCCGACATGTTACGCAGGCACACATCAAGCTTCAGATTTGAGAGTGTACTTGCCACAGCAGCTTGCTGACCGACTTGTCGGAGAGTGCGAACATTGCGTGTGCCAATGTTTACCAGTTGTCTTGGCCCCAGAAGACGATTATCGCCCGGAGGCACATGGAAAGCGGAAAACTTGGGAGGCAAAATAGGGGGAGAAATTCCTTCTGGGTGAATATTGTCACTGTCAGAGAACGATAACTTCTGATACTTCCCGGTCGTTTATGCCGCGGAAGGGGGTTGACTTGAGGGACCCCATTCCGAGTCTCTGACTCAAAAGTCTGACCTGCGAGACAACAGGATACAGAGTTTAGTTGGGAGTAACCTGCTGGAGCCAATGCCTCGCTAGTCCGATTTACTTGGTAAAGGGCTTGCCTAGCCCGAGGGCGCAGTGAATAAGACATTGATGTCTGATTCTGAGCACTGCTGCGCACAGTGGATGTAATCGAAGCTACATCGGGCTTTTGGATGAAACAGGATGTTTTCCAATCAAATTAGCTAACACGCCGATGGTCAAGGTTCACCGTTGGCCAGTCGGAGCGCTCTGTTTTCCAAGGGCAAATTTTCTAATTTCCTTGTTTCTGATACGGAAGACAGCATTACCGAACTATGAAACAATTCTGCTGTATGCATATCAGATGGTGTATCAACTAAGCATCACATGCGGTCAACAATGCGATACTTAATAATATTGTGTCAAAAAGGCGTCTAGCAAAGTGCAAACTTTATTATCCAACTCGCTGGTTGTCATGTCAAGCGCGCGCTGGCGTTTATGAACCGGAATTCGGTCCACAACACACCCCGGTTTCCGCTCACACGTCGCGTGCACTCCTGCCCGGTTTGTGTGTGTGGCTACGCCTTCAGTTGAATGGTTTTTGCCTGCCATTCCTCGTCGGTTGCTCCGATCTAGTCGGGCGGTGGCTCGTCCAGTCTCCAGTGTTGACTGCAATCCGCTCACTGTGGACTTTCGGACGTACCTTATCGCCGCTTTGAGGTATTTCTCAGAGGTTTGGCATATTCCTACCTCCGATTTGATCATCCACCACGCTATGAGTGCGTCTGCTCTTCATTTGACTGCCCCTCTTTGGCCTTGTCTGACAGGGTTGCACCTGGAAGGACCGGAGTCCTAGTCAGCATAGCCCGCCGGATCGAAACAGCACACAAGCCCGACCACCTCGTCAAGGTAGCAGTATAGTCCGGAAGAAAATAGTGTAAATTCGAATAATAACCGGAATCGAAGGGATAAGACGAACAGATATAATAACTAGTCGTATTGGATAAAGGTCGTATTTTGCGGGAACCAAAGGTAACATTGTCCGCATAATTCGCATCCACCTTAAAATATATTGTGAGAATGAGGCCTGTCGCGACTTAGGTAGTCAGTATCATTGGAGTGAAACCAAACCTATGAAGACAACACTTACTGGCAAACCACATGGAATTTAATACCTACGGGAACCGGTGGAAAAGAAAAAGGAAACTCTACAGCGGTGACCACTCAGGTTTGCACAGGGAAGTCAAACGACCATCGACCTCAGAATGAGTTCATTCTAAATCAGTTCCATTTCTAGTGTTTAATTGTATACAGCCAACTTGGCTGGTGCACGTTAAATAACAGCATGTGTCTCAGCATTGTATGTTTCATCTGTTTTCCGCGCTATTAATGTTGAACGGTAAATTTACCAATGGCGTTATTTTTTTAATCCGGACGGATCGATATGAATCCGACAAAGAAGAACTAGTTTGCATGGGCTGTTGGCTGTGTCCTAAAAATGTTATGGAACCCATAGAAGCTTTTGGAGGCCAACCACTGGACAAGATATGTGCCCCCAAAAAGGCTTCTATCCAAAGATTCCAACGAAGCTCGATATTAACGGCTACCTAAAGTCATTTTGATCACACTTGTTTCTTCTACTTGTAAGTAGTATATATAGATGTAGAAAATAATTACAGCGATCATGAACAGCCGTGGCAAACTTGCTAGAACTGCCAGAGTTTTAGCGAAGTCTCCAACTGGTATTCTGCTTCCTAGAAGATGATCCATCTAGATCCTCGGCCAATAAGCCAGTCGCCATCAGCGCACCGTTCAACAGGCTGTTGCCACTGTGACTGGAACCCTCCTTAAATGAAAACAAGTATGCTTTATTTGGTTTAATGCCAAGTGCAACGTCCTAAACACGTTCACATTTCAACGTGGCGTTGTTTTCCACGTTTAGTGTTGCAGTTTATTCGTCCTGCTACGAAGCGGTTTACAGACAAAGGCAGTCACCTCTCTCAAAAATAAACTAACGAAGTCCCGTTGTGAAATATTATCTTTTCCGAAAGTGATATGACTGAAATGAAAGTATTGACGCACAGATTGCAATATAATATAAGTCACTAGCAGTCACTAGTGGGCGATCATCTGAAGCAAAGAACGGTATCTTTTGTGAAGTTTTTTATTGACGAGCTGCTTTGTCATTGTTTACCGGTCACTTTCCATCTGACTCTCACCCTCAAAAATAAGAATAGTCTGGTTTTCCAGAACAACTGATTACAGAGCACAACGTGATACATGTTCGGGTTCACTAATCGGGAGGACTAAACTATAGTCGGTCGGGAATGTCTGGAGTACCTGGGTGTCACTGGTTCAGTAACTGCTACTGAGAGGAGTCCTCTGCTTCTCAAGTATCCGGAGAACGCAGTGTGATTGACATCAAACTACTTCATATTCCCTAAGTTTTCGTACAGTAACGCGTACAGCCAAGTGCTGATAATCCGCTGTGTTTCCAGAAGCCAGCAAGCGAACAAGGATTCACCTGTCACTCTTACAAAAATGCTTGTGTTAGGAGTAAGTTTTCAAGGGTTTAACTTACGGTAATCAGGTAACTGTGTATGGTGTGTACGACATCAATGAGAGCCGAATTGACGCTGATTACTGACAGCAAAAACGAAAGTCATGCTCATATGATCAAAACATTCAAATTCACGAACATCATCTGAATCAGCCACCATGTACAGAAGCACTAAACTCGAGTACCACTTTTGCTTGAAACCATTTGCATCGCATATCTTCATCTGAAAAGTATGCATGACGTCTGTTGTTGTTGTCTGAGGACACACAACGATACCGTTGTCCGGTTCACATTCTGCTTCCCACACTGGTGTCATGGTTACTAACCACGCAGTTACGAGTCGCTGACTTCTGTGCACCCGTTCTGATGAAGTGATAAATTATTGGTCAGGTTTACGTCGTGATTAGTTCCACTCCATTAGTTCTCAAACATAGGTACAAACTATTAAGCAGACAAGTAAACAGGTAAGCCTGATGAAACACATTTAAGCTCGACACCCATCGTTTATAAGATAAAGTATATAACCAACTTTGATTACAGATATGTTGGAATCACATTTCGAACAGCAGCTTTCGAGTATTACTCAATAAGAATGACCTTGACTCGTATGAATTATGCAACATTCACAGGTTATCATCACGCTATCAATCAAAAATATTTCGAACGGGCCCGCTTTTTAAATTAACCAAGACGCAGGACTTCTGCTATTATCATAGATTTGTCTAACCGGGCATCTTTAATCAGAACCCAGAGATCATCTGCAGTTCAAGCAGTTGTTATGTTATGACCGCAAAGACGCTTGGCCAGCAAATTCGTTTATTGCACGAACTCCCGTACAGGTCATGTTAAACATGGGACCACAAACGTGTACACTCATTTGCACGGCTGATATGCGTTCACATACATTGGGTGGCAGTACGTTGTCATTCGCCCTGGTGGCACTTCTCCCATAGCGCGTGCACACTATTCCAATATTCACTTCTGGTCCGTCGTCTTCCTGGCGTTGGGGCTTGCCCTTTGTTCCCGAATGTCGCTTGTGAGTAGTATACTACTCACAACGAAACTGCCTGTTATACAACAGTCAGACATGCGCGTTGACTAATGCGGCGCTGTGTTCAGCATAGTAATTACCACTTAATTACGTTTGAAAGCCCAATCACAGTAAAACAGAACCTCGGATTACGTATTCATCTTTAAACGCGCATCCTGGAAGATTTATGAACACTAAAGTGAAGACAAAATTGGGTTGCGCTCAGTGACTTATAAATCTAACCATCAATTGAATATTAGATCGATTCCGGCAATCCCGTCACCCACCTCGTTCACTTGTGTTGCTGATAGTAAGCACCAGATGTTCACTCAAACAATCGGTTGCTTACTTGAAAACGGAAAGTGACAATCACACCAGAACACTTTGTATTGTAATGTGTTGGTGGGTAAACTAATTTTGCCACGAGAATGATTTAGTAAATTAAAGTAGTGTGAGAAAAATTGAAAAATCGCATGTGGTCGACTGCGCGTTTTGTTTACAGCTTGCAGAATCAGGACGCGCCGGTACCTTAGCGCCAAATTTGTCTTCTTCAGACCGTCCGACAGTTTTGGTTCACGTGCGAAACAGGCGTCTGAGTGACCCAAACAACGAGCAGGTAGGCGTTTGCTTCCAATTGGTTGGCCTCACAATTCATTCATATTTTCTGTCCGAATACAACCATCATCTGATTTGTGGTCGCTCCAATCGCGTTTAAAACGTCAGTGATGCACCCGTTGCTGGGATACAACAAGATTGTTTCTATGGTTCAACTTCACCCAGAGATTTCATCGAAAGTCAACTTACGACGAACAAGCTTGTTTTCGGTCCACCTGACCGACTCTGGACACAGAGCCAAATCGCATACCGTTTTCAACCCGACCTTCCACGTCACACGTGTTCATACCACAGGTGTGTCATGTCTCTTCTTGGTAACTGAGGCCACTAGAATCCGATTGTGAAATTCGATTCCGTGTGCGCAAAAATCGTTTTCTGCGAGCGCTCGAGTTGCCATGACCTGTCATTGCTGCAACTGGTGCAGCACCACAGGACCTACGTCGGTAATCGCAAAATGATTTTCGTTTTACACTGTACCAGAGACCACCCGATCCTTCCTCGACTAACATTTTTGTATGTATTGTGTTATGTTTGGTTTGAAGGTGCCCTACCGGAAATGAGCTTCTTCGCTACGCCTTGACATCTGATACAACGGAATGCTTATAGCATCGTCTGTCTCATCGTGTATTGCATAACTTCATGCATTACCCTCCAATCTACGCCGTAAAATCTCACTGTCTTTTGGGTACATCAATAATGATTCGCTGCAAACGTTTCATCACTAAACGAGGTGACATCATCAGTGTGTAAGTGTTTTAGCTTATAGTTTTTGAGCCCAAAAAGTGTACGCTGAAACACTTACGCATTCACCTGGGAGACTAAGGTACCAGTCCCTAATCTACTGTAATAAGTTGTACATTCTATATAACTACTCACTCAGCCTGAATCACCTTCGAGACGACTGAGGCACATTCTGTACACAACGCACAGAATGTGGAGGCGTAGCGCTTCAAATAACATTCACAACCGATATCATACTATTGCAGCGCTTTGGAGTAACGACCGTTTTTATGATACAAAATTTTCGCCTGACTGCAGTCGAACTTAGTGGAATATATAAACGTGCTTAGTTTGTTTAGTGACATTTGCACACTACACCCCTTGGTGAAACTCCTTATTCGCCACTTTAAGTGATTTAACGTACAGGTGTGCGACCTGATATCAACGACTTACCTTGGGGTGGCAAAGACTCCCCATTGTTAGCTGGAATATGTGTTAAAACTTCCAAAAATAAACAGTGGAATTTCTCATCACTTCTCGTGCGCAATTCACCGTTGTCGGTCAAGAAAAACCTGAAGGCGTACATTTGTTTACGTAAACATCATCTACTTAGTGCATGTCACACGTTCATCATGTGAAATCATGAATGCTGCGACGAGTTTATTCCGACATCGAACGTAAGTGTATTTTGCGCACCCGAATAAAGTGGCACGCATGCTGTTACTGCCGCCTTGGTTCTCCTTAGTGATCTTTTTTCTTGTTCTTCTAGAACGCATATACCCTTCTTTTTGATAGACGTGCCTTACAAGCTTGTAATATAGATACAAAATTGCCACCTCTACAAAAGAGGCCGACGTCCCAATTATCAGCTACGTGGACGTTCTGTGTCTTCCGAAATAGTTGCTAAGTTGATGAGGTAATTCTTGTGCCAGTGATAGACAGTCGGAAATGTCGGTGATTTATTCGATGGTTTTGAAGGTGTACATATTCTAAATGTGTAGCGGTCTGCAGTCATTAGAAAAGTCGGACTCACGCAGTTGATTGGATTTTTAGCTTGATGCAAAATGTCCTTTGTTGTCACCATGCTTATTCTGTGCAACAATGTTACCTTCATCAGTACTGCAATTCGTCTAAGTGAGAAACAACGTGATGATGTCTCCAAAGCGGTGTGAACACTCATTGTTCGATGCGTCAGTACAATATTTCTCAAACGGCATTCAAGTTTCAACTACTGGGTGCAGAAAATGTAGATTGTGTGAAAAACGAATCAGAATGCTGGGATCATTCAATGCTGGCCTCCGAAACTTTGCGTTAAAACGGGCTTTATTGTGAAAAGGTCTCGAATGGTTTTGAGTGATTAACGTGGAACGGTGAATCGCCAGTGACACTATTTCCCTGAGCAATTATCGGCTACATCTTTAAATTAGGCATTTCCGTCCCTGTCACAATGACGAGAATACAGTTCTTCAAAGACTGCACAAATTATGTTAGTGTGAAGAGTGAAAACAATCCGAGCATAATAAAAACAAGGCGAACACACCAGGTAATGAGTATCTTCTGTTATCATACTGTGTAGCGAACAAGCTCGTTTTCAGTGATTCATCATCAGGCTAAATACATCACATTTATATCACAAATTTTACAGGGGAATCGTTAAAGGGGTAAACGGGGAACGGGTGGTTAATGAGGTCAGTCAGTTCAATGTCACGCTGCAATCAAGTACCCACTTGAACCGTGGGTCTTGACAGGCTAACAGGGTGGGTTGGCCATGGCAGATCCAAAGCCTGAACAAAACGTTTCTGGGCGCACAGGGGTGGGTTGTACAGGCGAATTCCAATAGCTTCAGCTGTGGACAGAATCCTACGCCTCACTGCCCTCGACTGGGTGGCTTTAACTCGGTAGATTGGACGAAATGCATCCGTCACATTGACAGAGTGATTTGAATCCACCAGGTGCGATAGTATGGCGCTGTTGACAGATTTCGTTATTCCACTGTTGAGCCAAGCTGGGTAGTGTTCCCGGACCCGTTCAGATAAGCGTCTGGTCGTGCGGCCAACATAACTGGTTCCACAGGAACAATGAGTATACACAAAACGAGGCTGCAGAAACAGGCACTTTATCTTTTAGGCGTGGGCACAAAACTGGATTGGACGTGAAGTGGACACGTAATTTAGCAGCGTAAAATGTGGTATTTACCGCCCTTGTGAGTCTACGTGTGATGGTTTCAGCTAGTGTGTCGCCCTTGAAGGGTAATCCGATGTGTACAATTTTCTTTTCCGCTTGATGCAGCTGGTCCCTTTCACTCTGCTGTTGCATAGCTCTGTCTATGAATCTTTCCGGGTAGCCATTTTGTATGAATATTGTACGTATGAAAGCCAATTTCTGTGCAAATTCTTACAGCCCTGCCCGTCAAACAGTTAATTAGATTTCTTTTCAGGGCGAGTGGTACAAAACTACGGAAATGAACGTACTGACCATTCCACGTACCCTTTCTGTATATCGCGCGTTGAATTGAACCATCAGCGCGACGACGCAAATGTACATCCAAAAAGCCTAATTGGTTGTTCATTTCGGTCTCCACCGAAAATTGCAAATTTTGGTGTGCAGAGTTGAATACGGCTAAGAGGTCGGTCGGATTTACGTTGTTATCGAGTACGCAAAGAATGTCGTCAACGTATCTCTTATAAAAACTACATTGGCCTACCGCTGAACTCAGTTGCTCGTTTTCTAATTTCGACATGAAAACATCTGCAAACAGTGGTCCCAACGGCGATCCCATTAACCACCCGTTCCCCGTTTACCCCTTTAACGATTCCCCTGTAAAATTTGTGATATAAATGTGATGTATTTAGCCTGATGATGAATCACTGAAAACGAGCTTGTTCGCTACACAGTATTTTTTCATGACTACACTGGGAATTTTCGCGCGATTATCACATTGTGCTGAGAAGCATGGCAATGACAGTTAATTCGAGGAAGAATAGCAAAGGCCAGCCATCGCCTAACCACTGGTCGATCAAACAGCAAGTGAGCTGGATACTGCTAGATGAGCAGGCTGCATGCAGGCGTTGTATAACAGGCAGTCTCGTTTGTGAGTAGTATAGTGCGTACATTCGGGAACTAAAGGGCAAGCCTCAACGCCAGGAAGACGATGGACCAGAAGCGACTATCGGAATAGTGTGTACGCACTATGGGGGAAGTGCCACCAGGGCGAATGACAACGTACTGCTACCCAATGTGTGTGAATGCACGTCAGCCGTGCAAATGAGTGTACGTGTTCGTGGTCCTATGTTTTAACATAACCTGTACGGGAGTTCGTGCAATAAACAACTTTGCAGGCCAAGCGTCTTTTGCGGTCACAACACAGGAACTGTTGAAGCGGTTGGATATGACGTCTACATTATACATTTGCACACCAAGTGAACTAACGCCGGTGATTTTCATCGCGTTCACTGCTGGTTATAAAATACGAGCAAGCTGGTTTGTAATGCTCAGTCCGCATGCATTAGTCATTTTTAAAAGTGCACTTCCCTCGTCCTCACACGATTAGTTACGGCTGAATATCCACTCAAACAGGTTGATAAAAGGGAGGCACCACTGTCCTATTGTAGCGAAAAGGCGTCCAACACGATAGTTACCACGCTACGCATGCGCTCGCGTTTATGAGTCATCATTCCAGTCCACAACACGTCCAGGTTTCCGCTCACACGTCGTGTGCACTTCTGCCCGGTTTACGTGTGTGATCGGCGCCTTCTACCGGGGGTTTTCCGCCTGCCACTCCTCGCCCGTTAGTCCGATCTTGTTGAGCGATAGCTCGTCCGGTCGCTCGTGTTGTCCGCAATCTGTGGGCTTTGACCGTATTCCGCGGCCGTGTCGAGATATTCCCTTGAGTGTTGGAATAACGGCGCCCCCGATCAGGTCATCCATCTTATTTTGCCTGCCATGCCTCGCCCGTTGGTCCGATCCAGTCGAGCGATGACTCATCCGGTCGCCCACGTTGTCCCCGATCTGCTCGCTGTGGGCTTTTGGACGGACCTCCCCCCGCGTTGAGGTATTCCGCCAAGTGTTGGAATACTCTCACCTCCGGCTTGATAATCCACCACACTCGCCCCTCCTTTAAAGAACTTGCTGCGAGTGTGCCAGGGTGCCAAGTGTACAGCATTGATCCATCGCCCGCGAGGACCTTGGTTAATTTGGAAGCTCGTATTCCTGCAGTTCGTGACGGTAAATGGTCCGTTCCACCGCCTTCTAAATTTTCCTGCGCCGGGGCACGACATCCAAACTCCTAAATGTATTTTCTTTTCCAAGTGGCTCTTGTTCCTTGCGCTAATATAAACAAATTGGTAGCAACAGTTAACCGGATCGAGCGTGACTTACTCAAAGTAAATATCAGACCAGGAAAATTGGTAAATTCGGTTAACCGGCTTTCCAAACTAGACTTTTGTAGCGAGTTTGTCGGTGAACGGGCGTGGACGGCATATTTTTCGTCCAAACGGTAAGGCTACATACAATGTTGCATCGAGCAGTGCATCTGAAAATTGTAGACATGTCTGTTCGTGACACTTGGGAACCTAGGCTGAAGTTTTAATTCATGCAAACTCCCATGAAGCTGAAGTTGTCGAATGGTCGTGGGAATGGAGCTATAAAATCCATTTTATAAAAAAAAACAGAACAGTCGCACACCTGGCAAATATGAACCACACAGATAACCCGACAGAATCGTTCAAAGTTTTCTACAAGGCTCCGGTCATCCAACCGAGGTCGACCGAACAGCACTGTCTGGTAACGGTCGAGGTGATGGCCATTCGTTTAAGCGATCCAAATTAGTGCGCACAAAAACGTTTGTTTGCGCTCTTAGCCTGCTAGGGCCAGCGACCAATTTACCTTGGTGCCCTATTCACCGATCAACGGTAGCAAGCTGGCTGCGGTCTATCCAGTTAAACTTTGTAGTTTACCCTCCAAAATTGTACAGAGTATCGGTGCGTGATACTTAAACACTAGATTTGTATTGACATCATTATTAGATCTCGAGAACATAAGTTCATCACATTATCTTCGTGATGAATCT
>LOND01000148.1:127987-146484 GCA_014220965.1 Paragonimus kellicotti | reverse complement strand
AAAAGGCAAACGGAATTGTGGGGCGCATCGACTGTATTTTAGTCACTATCCACATCAAGCAACGAAATGCCTGTAATATCAGAACAAACAAGTTTACATCGGACGATCGCGTGAGTGGCCCATCACGTCACCATCTTGCTACGCAAAATTCAGAAACATCGTTAGGTTTGTCAAGTTGGTTGATCATTTTTGTAACCAAATGGGTGGGGCTTTCTGTGTGAATCGATTGTGCTGCTGCGTACAAGTCGTACCGAATAGTATCAGCGATCCTGCCGCGGATACATCGCAAACCAACGAAAAGGAGCAGCTTATCGAATTGCGTCCCCACACAATGTTGTTTAGAACGGTGGCCCAGGTGGATAAAACCATCGGCCTCGCCGAGTAAATTTGCTTGGCATCTATCTTTTTAAACCTGAAGCGTCCACCCAACGTGCCCCGATCGGTAGATTACCCGGAACTAGAATTGTTGCTATGTTCGGCTAATTAGAGCCTCGTATTCATTACTGTTTAACCAGGTAGTCTTGCCGTCTCAAACAACTGTTCAGATTCCATCGACCACTCAAGTTGAGGATAGAGTATACAGTTTTGAGTAGTTCATGCGAAGACAGAAATATTAGAGACAACCTGTGCTTGAATTAGAGAGTGGGACTTGTAGTGACGATGCCAATTAGTGATTTGGACTTTTACGCCAATGCTTCGACAGATTGACCGAATTTAGCCCAGTTTAATGTATATCGGTAAGCACCACGTGGAGGGAAATTTAAAGAAAACTGACCTATAACCCCCGATTTCACAAATGTGTCCAGCCACTCGGTTACTTTCAGCTCGTGTGTGAAAATGAACGGAAAATCAATCGAGCTAAACATTACTCGTTCAGTGTCCAAATTACGTCCAAATGGGGATTAAAACACTGAATTCCCTTGATCCAATCCATTATCAATGACAGAAGACATGTCACGTGATGTTAGTATTTCGTTTATTCTCTTCAGTCACGGAAATAAAACACACCAGAATATATGGGACAGGCGAATAACAACATCAAAATGGGGATTTTCAAGTCGGTTAACAGAGGTAACACATAATCAGGCATATATTGTCTAGGCTGTGCAAACCATTGGTAAAACTGATAAAAACAGGCGTTTCCATTTTTGGCAACGTTTAACTGGATTACTTCAAATTAATTTGGGCCAAGGGAAGAAAAACAACAGTAGGGCTTTTCTAAGCGCAGAATTTGGGTTAGCGTCACTTCGACTTATAAGGTTTCAGAAGTATCCTGGTCGTGCGGCATACGCTATTCAGATCTACTGTCGATCGCTACGCACTACCTGTGCTTCTACGGCGAGCTGATATTGACTCTGGATCAAGGTGACCACCTTATGCTTTCATAACCAAGATTCATCTTGAAGCCTTGGTTGACACTCATTATGGAAGGTCAGCGATAGTGTGTAGCTGCTGTATTTGTCGGCCGAAAAATCGCATACTTAAATCTCAGTGACTGTGACATAGGAATGAAAGCCGTGGTCACTAAGCACGGCTCAGTAGTCGAGATAGGTCAAACAGAATATGAATGAAAGTAGAAATTTGCTCACCTTCCATCGGCAAAATTAGTGTAGTTCACTATTTCCGGGCTATAGTCCATAACCGAAATATAAACAAACTGTGTGGCCCTGGCAATAGTGGAGAGAATTGCATCCAAATCAAAAGTTCGTCCCGGTGCATTGAACTCTCTCGGAGAACCCTAATGGGTAATGCACATAAAGAGTATTCTGTTATTCTCGCATCTGGAGTTAGCAAATTAAAAAGACTGGATGAACAGTCAGTGTCATTATTTCTACCTACCAAAAACCACTGAACATACCGAGATGTAGACTCGTGATCGGATCCCGTTGACAGTCAGCTGCATAGGATTTTTACGGTTGTAGATTGTAGTCAATTCAGCTGGCCATTTGCTTGGGATACCAGTCTCAGCAAGACAGTATGCATCGTGAATTTTATTCAAATCCTCAACAATCAGTGGACAGTTCAAAATCAGCGCGCCCAGTTCCTTCACCTGTGACAGTGGAGTGAAAACCGAAAAGAAGTTGCCAACAAATCGCTTTCAAAACAGTTACAGACAGTCCTGGTTTTTGTGGTACTGTCGCAGAAATTACGAACACTGAGATGACTTTTGCATACACAGACACGAATCTTTATGAAAGCTTTCACTCACGTATGAACAAATCCGTCATAAAGTGTGGGTGCAGGTGGATAATTTCACACAACTGTACAGAACACCATTTTTGAGAGCATCAATCATGTTGAGAATACTGTTCGATTGATTCCTCTAGTAGCATCCCGGTGAAACCGGGGAGGTTAACATAATAATGATGACAGTTGTGCAGTGTGCTTCAACGACAATCTTCATCGTGCTTCCTCAACGCGATGAGTACAATATAAACAAGTTGTCGGTACCTACTCTTTAATCCAATTTGTGTGGGTCGCTTTGACAATACGCACAACAAACTTATGTTTACTGTCATAGGAACTGGGTCGTATGTGACCTTTGGACATCGTAAGGTTAGAAACAGTTGGTCGATATATTAGAAGCCAACTAAGTAGAGGGTTACTTTTCAGTCCTTCTGATACGAAGCTTGTGACGATGTGAAATTTGGAATTGATACTAAGAAACCGGCTAGACTTGGATAAGCGGTACCCAAAACCAAGAGTTGAACCCCCGACCGCGTGCTAGGTTGCTGTAACGTAGACGAGTGAGCAACACAGCCCATTTTATACTAGTGCAACTTATACTTTAACAGACCAACAAGTGATTACGGACTGCCGTCAGCTTCTTTTCTTAAACTTTATAAAATTATGAAGCAACTCAAATCTCGCTATATAATGACTGCCTAGCAGAGGTATCGCCAACCCCTGGCATATCACACATCCACATCTTTCGACAAGATAATTTCCCAATAATTCAGTGCAAGTTGACTGAACAAGAGGACATACTTCGAATGAACTGTAATATCGCCATCCGACAAAACAATACGTTAGACCGTCTAGAGTTCTCTCACCTTCAGCTTACTACACGCTTCATTGATAACCTTGATTCCATGGCCCATATGTTCCTTGCTCAATCCTGTGAAACTTTATACCATCGAAGAAGTACACGCTCACCCTCATTTATCAATCAAATGTAATATGAGCCAGATATTTTAAAGAAATGGCGCCAAATTCAATAACATTTGGACAATGGAAAGTGGAGGTGATGATTCAGAAATGATGAGGAAAATGAATCGTAATTTTTCATTACCAATGGCTCTTAACGTCATTGAGTCATTTAGAGATCAAACAGCTGACGTGATACTCGGTATCATTGAATCATTTACACCCTATCAACGAATATGCCTTCAGCACACTGGCTTTGACAATTCGACATTGGTCTATCGGTTTTCAAGATACCTATTGTATGGAGAAAATTCTTACATTCACCGCTGTTCACACTGCTACATATCGCAGGATAAACTCAGCCAAGTGAGGATGGCATCAATGGTAACTACCAGATGATATGAGCAAATTGGATAAGCTTTCAAACAACATCGCCTCTAACGTCACTATTGTCTACGGGAATTGTCTCGGGAATTGATGGATCACAGGCCAAATCCAGAATGTGGAATGTAGTCATAGTTAGCATGTCGATGTTTACAGCTAAAACGTTGATGATTGTTTTTCAATGTTTCGTGTAATTGTCGAATGGGATCTGCAAGTTTGAAGTGGAAGCACAATGAAACAAAAACGGAACTGAATCAGTTTCGTTACATGACGAAATAGACCTGAATAAGCGGCAGCACAGTAGCAACGATGCCCGTCTACCAACTGTACGGTTTCAGGTTCAAGTCCCGGTTGTCTTGATTATACCTATCTAGGTTTGGACAGCCCAGTAGCATCCGACCCACATGACTTTGTATGTAGCATGACGAAGGGCATCCAGCGGTGTAAAAGCTGAAAGTCTCGCATTTCAGAATACTCCTCACGAATGGTTTACAACTGAGTTTCAAACACGAGTTCAACAAAGATTAACTACATGTAACATCAAAATTATGTTCGTATACTTGTCCTACTTTACTTAAGGAATGGCCTAAGCAAATGCACATTTCGAAATATGTCAGATCAGCACACAGCACTCACCTCTGTCAACGATCGCCAGTCCATATTGGCACTTCCCAGATAGGCATGCTTTCGGTCTGCGATCCATAATTTAGTGTGCAGTACCCCGGCGCCTAACAGTTTCGCAACATCAACCCAATGAACGTGGGCGCCTGGAGTTAAGGAGATTCGAGTGAATCAGTGCCATTTGAGTAAACTGAGACTCAACAGACAGTCACGTTTGAACCTAGCAGTCCGAACACATTGTTATGAGAGGTTTCAGTGTCAAGTATCAACATCACCGTGGCCAAATTATGAGGTTGGACATGGAATGCAGAAGTAGATGAAATTAATCCAGTCTAATCATGAGCCTAACGAGTGAAAAAAAAGAGGACTGGTCGAAATGGAGACAGCACTTAGGTTGCCAATGTTCCATATATAGAATATAGTTGGGAATCAATCAGATTGGAAGTAAGTTAATGCTTTCTGTCGCTAAGCAAATGGACGGTTATGGTGAACAATAAAAGGACAAATTGCTTTCAAGATTGCTACATTATTTTATCAAATATGTACGTACCCGCGGCCGTCATTCGATCTAATTCCTCATCGCTTTTCTTTGGACCGCTCTGAGCAATGTTAATGTTGATTGTTTTGGCTCTGGCCAACAAAGCATCGTAAATTTTGTGACCCTGTTCAAGAGAAACGTGGGCAGAACTGTTTCAGAATCCGATGTAAAATGTAGCCATTTGGTGATATGTACAAGGTTTTCCTACTGTCACGTTAATCAAAATGGAAGCAAATAGGTGTAAACGGTCTGACAGGATGAAGGCATGCCCGAAAAGAGGCTTAGTACGCAACATATTAGCGGTCACGTACTCGGACCTTATGTGAAATATTCGGGTTAATTCGCCTCTTAAAGTTCATTCCCATTTGGAAAGCTTCACGGTGACCTAGATAATTGAATGCAAACTTCAAGCATGGCACGCGAATAACATAACTGCACCCGAATCTAAGCTAGAGCAATCATGGTGCCCGGGAACCGAATCCGGTCGATCTCCAGCATCGCGATCATCTAATTACTTCAGGTATTTTTAGAACACACTGTGGGCAATCGGTAATTTGGCATAGTGTCACAAGCTTCGTCAGACTGAATAAGCCAACCACAACTTCCGTGGTATTTGACAGGCTAGGCTAAACACTACCAAATTTGTAAATGGTTCATTAGGTCTAAGAAGACTATGTGAGAAGTGAAACGTCACCAATAAGTTAAACTAACTGATTGCTCACAAGTTGTTCCGCAATTATAGATATTTAGTCGGTCTACAGCACATTTCAACTAACAGAATACTTCGAGTAGTCTTGTATGAGCTCTGGAGTAGGATGATCCCGATATTTCAAGCTACATTTCTATATAACGTTAAAAGATGCCAAGCTCAACGAAAAATGACGGGTTGATGTAGTGTTGGACGTCAAAACGATGGATTAACAAATTGGAAATTGTTTGAAGGTTTGCTAAGATGTGCAACAGAACTTACATATTCCACAGCACTCATGTTGAATTTGGATTCAGCCAGCAGAGACCAGTAAAACGAAGCGATAGACAACCGCTCAGAAACGTGATCTAATAGCACATTCCAGGCGAAGAAAGTGGACGCATGCTTCGGTGAATCCGCCGAATAAGTCAAATTTTCTGGCATACTTTCGACCAGTAGAATCTGACATTCACCACTTTGGACCAACAGATGGCCATCTTTCTTGGTCAGGTATAAGTTATGTGTCCTGAAAACTTCTTCATGGTTTGGCACCAGTGGAGAGGGAGCAATCAGTGGGGTTGCTGAGACAAGTACCACATACACATACAGGAGCCTTGAAACAACACAAAACGGATTACTGACCACACTACATACAGAAACATATTGTACATATGGGGTACAGTTAAAACAAAACCAAGCTATAGTTTAACACAAGAAGGAACGAACTTGGGAAACAGGTTGGCACGTAAATGGGATTATGGATCCCTCCTCTAATTTAATTGTTGTATATTTCTAACATTCACAAATGATACTATACACTTCGCCTTCATGCCGGACGGTTATAAACGTACGACAAGGTTACATGTAGGCAGTAACTGAGCTGCTGCTAAAATTCAGACAGGAACATTTAAAGTAGGAAAAGGCCGAACCTTCAACCGTGTGAATGATGCTCGGCTGTTACCACAGCGTAATACAGATAACATCCGTGCTCATCCAGTCCACTCTGATTATGATAAACGGTAGAATAAAGATACCAGTAACCTGAATATCGTTCGTTACAAAAAACAATACATACACATAATTAAAATTTCCCCCTGTTTCGGAGGGGAAAATCATGTGTATGTTCAAATTAAAGATTTACCATGCACGCTCAAAACGTTACTCGTGTAATACGGCAAAAACCTTCCGTGATGTACAATGAACCGATTAGCGTCACAAAGAACTTATTCCTTGGTACAGGTTCGTCATCAGTGCTCTGCATAATTTTCGAGTATTTATAAATGGCACTTTGTAGCTCCACCGCTCCGCGAGACGGAATACTTGTATTGGTGTCGGCGTATTCAGGACACATGAAACTAGATTTAAAGCTTTATGGTCAAGGGCAGTGTCACCATCATCAGAAAGAATGCCTACTTGGCCAAATGAGTTGCTGATGCTTGGCTCACTGATAGTGTCCCACATAATGCCAACAATCCGTACTGTATCCACAAGAGTGAGATGGTGTACAACATCGGCACTGGTGGAATTGACGGTTATAAAGTAGGCACCTAAGGCGACAAATATACGCCAACAGATCAACTTGTGGTAGAAATGTTCCACTCTGAACACTAAAACGGCATGAACAGTGTGCATTAATTTTCAACTTACGGTTAACAAAATAACTTCACTAAGTAAAGTAAAACTGTATTTACATCACTCAACTGAGCCCAAAAGTTTGGCTGAATTTGGTCGGCCGAACCAAATGGTGACCAAGGGATTCCGGAGATTCCGCCCCAAAGAACAGCGAAAGTGTTCTACCCTATTTAGTCCACATAATCACCGCAAATATTTCAGAGTCGAAACAGCCACTGGGGTTTCCAATCGGATGGTGTGATGCATAATAATTGGAATATTAGCTGATTGTTTAAGATATCAGACACTTAATTTTTTGGAATCGTATGAAGCTAGTTCAATTTACCGACTAAGATCCAACACTTCAGGGCAACTCGGAAGAAAAACTGCGCCATGGCTCAAATCTCACCAAAGGACGGATCAGAGTGCTACGAAATATGCATGATCACCAACACTGTTGAACAAAACTTGCCATTTTATCCAGATTGGCAGGCAAAATGAACCACGCACGGAAGACCGACGTGTACCACAATTTTAATGCGGTGGGTCGAGAACGAAAGCTTACGGTTGTCGGGCCCTGTCTGCTAACCGTATTCAAAGTCTGTCAGCACAGGTGACCGTATGCATCGTCGAAAATTTTGATGCAACATTGTGTTGCCCAACAATGTCCCTCCGAATACTTAACAGTTTGGAGCAAAATGAACGAACTGCGGAATTTTTTCTGAGCTACAGCAACTTGCAGCGCATTCTCGGACAGTAAAATACACCGCAAGTTGTATGTATCAAATCGTCCAACGGAAAACATTAAGGACGCTCGAGGGAGATTTGAGATAACCCTATTGGGGCGACTACGTGAAAAAACACAGTTGACTAATCTAGTCGTTTTAAAGTTAGTTCCCCTTAGTGTACTGTTAGCAGCATTTTGACCTGATAGCGGAAGCAACCAGGCTATGCTTGACATAAACGCAACTCAGCGATTTGGAAGTGAGGCATGATCCACAAGAAAATAGAACAAAATGATAACATCTATTCCGGAGTCTGAAATCCTTGACAGGTAGCGGAACTTTCGATCATGTCAAGAAGTTTGTTTGTCATGGGCTAGGTTATTTAGAAATATGTGCTTTTTCGGATCTGTGACACAAGCCGGGTTATCTTATGTATCATCCTAACATAACCTGAAATGTCAAAGTGCGTTCCGAGTACTTACCTGAACATCCCAAACAGAACACAGACGGCAAGGTGGCAAACGGCCTGCGGGCGGACGGCGCAGACACTAATGCCTGACGCCCCATGGGGGACAGCGCATTGACCTAACGCAATGTTTGGATTGGTTTAATCGGCGTACGCAAGGCTGGTTCTACTGTTCATCCTTGAAACCGCGACCAATGAATGACCAAACCTGCGGCGTTGATTGGATGGCTGTTGTACGACCGGTCGGCCAATTGTCTACGCCACTGAACCTGGAACGTGCGCGCATCGCGGACGCATTCGCTACAGACGTGCGACCGCCATACAACCACACACTCGCGTCAACGGGCCGACGGCGATCAGCTGTGGCAACAAAGGTACTAACCTCTATTGGACTGTTTAAGATTATGTGCCAAGTCTCACTCTTATTTAAATGTTATCCTAATGGGTGCAATTGAAAGCCACAACCGGTCTGGTCAAACAACCCTGTCACCAAAGTAGGGTTTTAAAGACGTAAAAACCGCTTAACGGGCAAGTAGTTTGAAAATCAGGGTTAAAATGGTCTAGCTGATTCACACAAGAAGCATACAGTAGGCGACTTTAAATAGGATCGGTTTCCATGTCAGCATACAAAGTTTCAGTGTAAAATCCTAGTCAGGTTTTCTCCACTTTTTCTGATGTAATGAGAACAACAAGTCATCCAGGTTTGAAGAAAAACGACGAAGCTACCTCGATGCGAGAAGCTGGAGAACAGATGGGTGTAATTCGTCAGAATTTGTCATCTTAGTATACTTGTCACGACACTAGGACTACAGAGTTCAGGTAACCAGGGCTAGAACGCTCACGAGGCTTACTATCAAAGAGGGGAACAAAATACTTAAAGATTTGCCATTCCTATTCGCTTGTACGCACTGAAACAGACGTATGTCCGGAAAAATGTGCAACCAGGTAGGTTTTCACGAACACGAACAAATACACATCACAACGTACCGTCAGATGCCTAATAAAAATAGCGCAACCCGATTGTTAAAACTGCATTAAAATTGCATCAGCATATCGGAACATGCTCGGCGGTATCCGACTCGGATTAGCCTGTCTGTACGGTCCACCTGTGTTACGCCTCTGCATGTGCACGCATGCACACACAAGTCGCACACAATCGCTCACTCACGTGAACCTTCCCGTTTCACACCTGCCGGTTGCAAAGGTCACGTGCGCACTCTGGCTAGCGTGCCCAGACATGCTTTGTCCTTTTCTCATCGGCTTGTTATTGGATCATCGATCCGTTCGCTGTAAACCCTAGTCATTGTTACATGTAATTCACTTTCATGCTGGCTCAGCCAGGATACACAAGGTTCCTCCTGCATCCCTTCAGTTCTCACTTCAGTGCGTAGTGCAGACAACACTGCCACAGTGACCGAAGCCAAACACGGCAAGTGGTGCAGTGCAAACCACTTGCGGTTCCACTCACACACCACGTATCCGGTGTAAACCCGAAGGAATAAGACCAGTAGGTGTGTGAGTGAGGCCTTTGTGTCCAGCCGGCCAATGCTGGTTAGCCAATTGAATGGCTAGCAGGAAAAGGAAACCCTTATCTCTCGGAAAATAAACAGAGAGAGACTACAATGACAAGATCTAAACTGAGAAAATGTAATACAAGAAGCATTTCAGTATACGAATGTATGTTCCTGCATTCCAGAGAGGATAAGAATGAAAAACAGGATTCAGAGTGGACTACGAAAAGAACAGGCAAACCATTCATCATACAATACACCAACAAAGCTGAAGATAAGAATGGGTAGAAGACCGCAGACACCCAAGTTTCTGAAAAGAGAAGCGGATTAGTTGCCAAACGACCATATTCTTGGTCGATGCAATCATTAACAGAGATAAAATGGATATACTGATATGACCTACCTCAGCCTATCGTACTCGTCGTCTCTTCGCCGACGGTGCACTATGAGTACGCTGGTGACCTACTAATCCGAGGCGGCCAGCGCATTCACGGCCGCACACATCGCAACGCCATATAGTCATGTCACCACGACCTATGGCACCGATGGTTCCTTTGCGTACCGCGCGCTTCCGTTCTCGGCCGCGTAATAACTCCTCGTTGAACTCGCGGACGTTCGTCCGAATCGTATTCCTCCAGACCGTCCGGTTCAACGCTAAGTCTTCCCAACATCTGAAATCAATTTTACAACGTGAAAGACTCACCTGCACAGCATCCTGGTATCTCCGCTTTTGACCACCAGGATTTCGCTTACCTGATCTCAGTTGTCCATACAGAAGCTGCTTCGGAATACGGTCATCGCCCATCCGACGGACGTGACCCAGCCAACGAAGCTGATTTAGCATCAACATGGCTTCCATCCCGTTCATGTCCGCTCGCCGCAATACCTCAGTGTTCGGAATCATGTCCGACCACCGAATACCCAAGATGCGTCTTGGACATTGCAAATGAAAGCGGCTAAGATAGCGCACGTTCCGCTGATACAACGTCCACGTTTCACTGCCGTACAGCAGTATAGACAGCACCATTGAGCGGTAGACAAAGAGCTTAGTGCTCGGCTTCAGGCTGTGGTTCTTCCACAAGTCTTTCGTGACGTCCGAACGCAGCACTAGCCTTTGCCACACGAGCTCTCAACTCGCGGTCCACGGACAGATCGGTGGACAAATTGCTACCCAAGTAGCAAAAATCAGCGCAGCTATCGACAACGGCTCCATTGATGCGAATTTTGGGGTGAAGGTGAACAGACAGCTCCTGTGGATATAAACACACACACACACACACACACACACACACACTGATCGAATTAATCTTCCTGGGGCTCACAAGTTCGACATGCCTTCGATGAACTGACAGCATTTATTCCAAACGTCCACCAGAAACCTCTGTACTTACGGTCCGTATAGACAGAGAAGTAAGTTTGCGAACAAACGTGATACTTGTAAGGAATGAATTACAGCCCTTACCTTGCCCCGCCCAGTTCGATCAGTACCCATATGCATTCACATGTTATCCTAGGTAGTAATCACCTAACCAAAATCTGCATTATACGAATGTTTTGTGTCGACCCAAACTAAACGGCCTTCGCATCACGGACATGCTGTTCTTCAGGACGAAGCGGAATTCCAGAGAACAAAGCACTTCAATCTGGATAGCATTTTTTGGACGAGTTTGTTCACACCAATTCCACTACATCACGGACACACTGATCAAATAAGACATGATGACTGGAAATGGAACGACACGGCTTAGTAACGACTCCACAAAACTGAGGTGCCAAGCTACGCTTATTGGTTTCACAGTATACTATAATACGTCACGTCAAAGTCTACAAATGACAGAAGAACTCGAGTCTAGTGCTTCTTTTCGAAAGGGGCCGACTGGAAAGTCTATGGGAATGCGACAGCTGCGATCAATTGTGGGTGATGTTCAATCTATATAAAAGTCGAAATTCCCTACTACTTCCCCATGGTTTGTTGGAAAATCTCTCGTGATGACACAATCTGTCAGAGAAACACCGTATTTTCACTCCATTCATTAGCACAAACCGGCGCATTCTGGTTCCCAGTCCAGCAGGTCCAATCAACCGCTGAAACTGTTACGGACGCGTGTATGAGCAGCCCGGTGTTATTGTTCGTTTACCATGGTGACCAAATGAGGCCGAGCGACTTTAGTGGAAATGGGCGTACATCCCCACCTTATCCACAGCCAAATTAGCTGGCTGTGGGTAGGGCGGCGGTGTACGCGCATTTCAGCGATGCGTTGTCCTCGTTCCCCCACCTGACTCGATTAGGCGGCGTGCCGTTTGGATAAGCCCAGTGGTTTTACTCCGGATTTTGTTGCCAGGACTACAGTTCCTAGACTTGTTATGTTTCCGTTGTGACGATACGTCCCATGTGAGTGGCGTATAGGTCTGTTAAGGGGACTTAGCTCCTGAGGTCTGACTAACCACCATCAATCACATTTCAGTAGCATGGATGATCAAAACAAAGGTGGTCAGTAGGGGGTGTTTGATTCATTGTGGAAATGTCTCCATAGCTTATAATGAATCAACCAACAAAATCACAACATAAATCAGCTACATGATGCAAACTATCTATCCTATTCGTTACACTAAAATTTTCTGATTCGAAACCGTAGGTCATCGGGTTGATTTCAGATCATTTCGGTTGTGAGGCCCTCTGTTCACCCCTAAGAAATTTGGAAGAAGTTAATACAACTTTGTAGGGTTCCTTGCATAAAAACACTTAGTCATACAAAAACCTCTTGTTTCCAAATTATGATTTTAGGCTCTTGGTAAATAGTGTCCGTTTACCAGGATAAAAATGATCGGTCCGTCATCAGAAGACGGGTGCGTAAACTTTTCAGTACAAAGTTTCGATACGACCTGACTGCGCATATTGAACTATGCACCGTAGTATTAACATTCTCCAAATGAGGCATCAACATTCTACTCAGTCAACCAATGCATTCTAGTCCCACTTCAGCGTTGACCAAAGTCCTCATAATGACTCGCAGACAATGTGACCCTAGTGTATGAAACCGGATCATATGAAATGAAAGATATGTTTATGAAGGCGTTTTGTTTGACCTTTGTTCTCTGGGTACACAAGCAAATGACATAAATTGCTTTTCCGTGTTATCCGTTTCATGTCACCAAACGTTGTTAAGTAAGTTCAATCTTATGTAGCACAAACATTCACCATTTTCTATAGTTTTGAGGTGTACAGCGGTGTTCAGGATATTGTCAATTCGTTAAAATCTAGTTATTATTGTTACTGATAAGTAGTGTGCAGATTTACTAGTTTAGAAGAGATTCAATTTCGGGCAATTTTGGCTTCGGCTGGATTCTAACCAGTGACAGAATCAGCTACCCAGAAGCTGCAAGCGCAGTACAAGCTTAACTACGAAGCTACACCGCGAGCTAACAAATGTTACACTTTTACTCGTTTTCCCACCGGTAACACAAGGTTGGTATTCAACAGTGGAAGTGATAAATTCCAACGTGAATTGTTTGAGAAATCCTGTTTGGGCAGCCAATCCCTTGAACAGTTTGGGGGATTTCATATGACACAGAGGTTTGGGTGGATAAGTGAATCCGAAGGTGACACTAATGGACTCCCGGCGTGGCTCCGTATCTCAGTTGGTAGAGCACTTGTTGCGTGTGGAAATACCATTTTTCTAATTGGTTCGAGTCTAACCGGAGCCAAGTTTTACAATCGGGTTTGTCCCAAATCAAGTTTGCAATTAGTATATACTTCCTTTTTCCTTCGGCTTATAAACAACGATGGGTACAAGTAATATTCTTTTAAAATTTGATAACCCGTCAGTTTACCTAGGTGCCGCCCTAAAGAAGAGTATGTACAGTCATGAAAGAGTTTATGGTGAGGTTGTGTAGAATCCTGAGAAGAAGGCGAGTAGAGATTTTTGTCAGACTACTTTCAGAACTGAGGTTTGAACAGCAACGATTACTCCGAACATCTAGAAAAAGCTTGGCTTACACAAAATTGTACAAATCTTATACGATGACCATTAAAACATACTGGAATAACACCAACAGCTGGAGATCTCATTTACTTAGATAGCAAGACTAATTTACAACCGTAATACTGTACATGTTAGAAATATAAAACTAACGATTATAAAGAGGATTCGTGGTAACGTTGATTTAATTCATCTAAGATGACCACTCGCTATCGTTCAAAATAAGTCTGCGCTACTGTTTGTTTCGTGTATTTACGATAACTCAATCCATGATTGCATTTGAAAGTCAATGATTCAATGAGGTGTACAGAATATCTGTTCACTATATATATATATATATATATATATATATATATATATATATGCAAGTATGTATGTATGTATCCATGCATGTGTTATCCAACCAGCATTGGCCAACTAAATACAGAAGCCTCATTCACACACTACCCGGTCCTATTCCTTTCGGGTTTACACTGGATACGTGATGTGTGAGTGGAACCGCAAGTGGTGCAACGCAAGCCACTTGTGGTGATGGTTAGCGCAGATGTCCTTTGGCTTCGGTCACTGTGAAAGGCTACTCCGTAAACGGATGTTGCCAAACCTGTTATTCAGGACTAGGACCTCCGTCCTTACGTGGAGCAGTGAGACAAAAGCACTTTAGTTCGTTGTCGATGGTGCCATTGTGTTGTGTGTACCGATTGCTGTTTGTTTTGTTCACGCACTCGAAATTCACAAGCATTTAATTTTTGTTCTGTCTTTTTATTCGGCAGCATTTACTGTGATTTTGCTGCGCCAGTAATCTATGATGTGTGTGTGTGTGTTTATTTGTGTACACGCATTTCGATGGCTTACAATTTGGTGAGGAAGTCACAACGACAGGGTTACTGCTACCTGGAATACCAGTAGGTAGAGACTGGAGGAACTAAAGGCTCTGCTCCCCCAGGTTGGTGATTTGGATGAACTTGACCCTTTCTCGCAAAAAAAGCGTTCGTTTGAGGCCAGTGCCTTCTTTTAATTTTTTATTATGCCATACTCAATGTTACCATATTTTAAAGTTTATCAGATCTTTCCAACCGATTTGAACTCTTCCGACGTATGTGTTCCATTACTGCGACTACACGACGCTTAACCGCTGTTATTAGAGATTTTCTCACAACGACATCTGGTTCCTTTCAGTTCTATTCATCCAGAGATTTCTCAAATCTATATTTTCTCGGTGTTGCCCCGTAATCTGTAAAGATCACATTAGTTTTCGTACTGGATACCCTTTTTCAGATAGTTTTTGTCATTAAATTTCGTTTTAAAAGTCTACAACTGCACTTGTAGCTGAATTTACTCAGTGACTGTTAGTATCAGTAAAGCCAATAGGGTAATTTAACTTTGGTTCACTGTCATTTGCGTATCGCCTTGTAGTCAACCTCAAGCAACTGAATGGAAGTATTGATTTTATGATCAGTACTTCTGAGAAGAATGTTAAGACATAACTGACGAGTAAATTTACATTGCTTCTCTGTTCAGCAGGCGAAGAGATGCTGGCCTAGACGGTTTTATGAATTAAAACGCGTTCACAGTTGAGCGCAACTTACACATATCGTTGCTGAAGTTCATGTAATGGATGCAGCACTACTAACCAACTTTAACAAAAGCCACACTCAAGTATAGTGCTTCTTTTTGAAACGGGTTGGTTGAAAAGTATGTGAGGAATCTGAGGGTGAGATCAATTGTAGGCGATGTTCAAGTTATACTAACCAAAAGCCCCCCATTAGTTACCGATATGTAAGTGGCTCATTACAAGATGAAACGTAATAGCCTCACGAAACCGACATTTATTAATGCAAATCCGTTTCCAGGACGTAAAAAGAACCGATGCACACATGGTTGGTCGTTTTTCCTAAGAACCTTAAGAAACTCAAATAATTCTTTTTATTTCCTGTTGCAATGCAATAATTCTTTCAAACGTTTCTTGATTAATTTGGTCGGATTTTATCTTTCTATATTTATCACATTAAAAAACTCGTCGTTTTGCACTGACTGGTTTGTCGGGCAGACACCCTTCAACCATTAGAGATTAATGAGAGATATTTCTAGTTTCCAGTTGAATCACAAGTTGTCCGATTGTTTTCCATATTACTGGTGAGTAGTTAAGGATCTGGTTAATTTCAAGTTGAACATCACTCACATCTGGTCACAAAATGCGCATTCACAAAGTCTTCCAACCAGATTCATTCGAAAAGAAACAGCAGACTTTTATATAGCTATACAACGGTGTGTGAGTTCTGCTTACACTTTACGGTTGGATGAGACGGTAATCAACCTGTAGTCAGCATCATCACTTTTTGCCCCAGTGCCATCTGAAGTCATCAGTACTGTATTACATTGTTTTAATTTCGTTGATTTCACAGAGACACATTTTGAATTTACCGCAACCTATCTTCTGTTTATGGACATTTTATTAAGCATCTCTTTTGTTGACTGGAGTCTCCAGTGTGAAATGCATTACTGCTTAAGTGCTTTCGCACTCCTGGCCATCTATATGTTTGAATGGACTTGTTATCTTGCATTTATGGAAGAAAATCCGATGGTAGTCTGACCGAAGATATCGTTTCAACAAAAAGTGGTCATCCTTTTCTCTTCATCCGTTATATGTCAGTGATGCCAAACACAAAATGATGAGCGATGGCTGGATTAAAATTCCGGAATCGCTGACCAAACAGTTAATAATATAGTATTCTCTTATAGGTCACAGTTACCCCCCCCCTACTCCAAGTGGTATATTTTCAAATGGAGCCAGTCGGTACGATAGTCCGCTCCATATGTTAGTGAACGTGGTGTAATAAGGGTTATCTTATTCGATGAAATTGTGGTCAGCTAATGTAATTTGAATGGCTACATTCAGAAATGATGCTCAGTCAATCAGAGAAAGCACCCGCACTTTCTTTTCTAAGTAGCCACCAGATGTCTAATAATTGAAGCATGCATACATTCATTTACTCCACCTCTTTAGTATGTTCCTGTAGCGCTGTCATCACCATTGTATATAGTCTGAAAGGTAACTTGTTTGTTGGACAAGCGAGAGCGCATGAACATGTGTAGTTCTAATCAGTTTGATACATCTAAATACTTATGCGCTTCGGTCGTTCAACCCACAAGATGAGGTGAAGGTACGATGTGTAGGCTTGCGTACCAGTGAACATACAAAAAATTACGCTTGACTATCTATCTCACGTTTTTGTCAGGAGCCGTCTCAGTCAGAGAGGTTGTGTGTAATCTGGCCAGTGGGTTCAAAAATGTGTGGTGTTTTACAGACTGCCAGCGTATATCTGATCATACTGTACTATCACAACGATCGATAGTTTAGCTTCCGGTACTTTTTTGAAGGCATATGCATGTCCTAGTTCGGTCGTATAGGTAATTAAAAACAATTCTATTTGATTCTACAGAACTGTCTGTTCGTCTGTCTGTCTCTTTTCGTTAAATGCGTATTCCTCACACTTAAAGAACGAAGATGACCCCACTCAATCTCGGAAACCCCTGATCAAACCAAGTCGGGAATGAAATTCGTTAACACCAGAATCAAGGAATGATATGTTTTGACTGCTCCCGTTTTTTGATATAATGAGCGCAACAAACATCTAAGTTTTGCGTCGTTTCGGCTCTAAAAGGCGGGAACGTTCATTTCCTTAGAAGGATGGACGTAGTCACAATTTGTTAGCTCCATAGTTTCATCCCCCAAATAGCCAACGGGATTGAAACAACTGTTACTAGTGTCTTGAGGATTCCTATCAGATGGTGTAATAGGTATGGTCGAAAATTTGTCTAATTATTCAAGGATACCTTAAAAATTAATGTAGCCTCAGTACAAAACCCCGCATAAAGTTGATTCATTATACCCATTTAGAGTGGGTATCTGATATATTCCGAATTAGCTCATCGTGCGTCGTGGTTAAAACTGCATCAGAATTGGATCAGATTCCTAAGAGCTATGAACGAGTAGTCATAGTGAGGAAGAGAACATTACATTTTGCTTCAATCGGACTCCAATGATCACGATTTTAAATCATGTGGAGCAGGTATACTAACAGTAAGTTCTGTCGATACATCTCACTACTTGAGTATGATCAGTTACTTACAAGTTGTCAGTCGGAACGATCAACGTATTAGTCAGGCTGAGAGGGTTTTCCTTTTACAATACGTTTCCACATTACGTTTCTAAGGAGGCGGTAAACTACTGGTCGAATAGGAGGCAGGTTATTTGGTCACTGAACAGGCACAACTGAGACCAGCAACCTGAATTCCATTAGACGGAAAGTAGGTTGGAGGTGAACAAACTGAAGTCATTGAGTTCAGCGTTCTACTCCCATCTGGCTCATGTGAACTAGTCGGCTGAGCTTCGCAGATTTGGAGTGTTCTCACTGTTCATCGATCTAGTCGATCGAGCAGGCTGCTTTAAGTGGAACGGACACTTAACGGTCGGTGCCACTGCTACAACGTTCTTGATCAGCTGTTGTGTTACTGAAATACAAAATGAGGCGACTTTCTTATTATGGTTAACAACTAATCCGCGGCGAGCGCGTCAGTGGAGTGACGAAGTGGGCCCTAGATCCAACATACAAGATAAGTTTGATATTGAGAGTAGGACACTCCGAAGCTGATCATAGCCGGTGGGTGAGCGTAGACTCTTTGTAATATGTGGGGACGATTTTTGAAACGTTTACACCACAAAAGTTCATTTCATGTCATGCGATAGAAGTATATTGCTGAGAAGCTTTGCCTTATGATACAGTTAAATCCTAGGGAACGTTCGACATGCATCATCACCTGGAGTT
>LOND01000148.1:80609-105199 GCA_014220965.1 Paragonimus kellicotti | reverse complement strand
AGCCACTGCTGTATAAGTTTGCTCCCTCAGCCCTTTCGGGAGCAGATTCAACCTTTTCTGTGATTATCACAGTTACTTGTAACCCACTTGTTGGATTTGTTGAAGCTCATTTGCGACGTTCGTCGTCTTATGTTTGGTATGATATAGAACGTTGAACTTTTGGGGCGTGTTTGATTTACTTATAGAAAACCCATCCTAAATTTGGCTTTATTTGTCTTTGCTGTGTGTAGTAAACAATAATGCTGAATTTTGTACCATGACTGCAGATAAAATGTCTATTTTCTTTCTTTCGTAACTATCGTTGCCCATCTAATGTAGCATTCTTTCTTGGTATTGCTTGACATGCTGTCACCGTCATCTGCATCAGATTGTTTTAATGAGCTCATTTCCCGTTGACTGGTAGCCACTTGAGGACTCGTTTTTGGTTACCCCATTTTGAACGCCTTTTGCTGGAGTGCTGTGTTCCGGCCAATTAACAATCAAGTTGAGACAGCACTTTTATTGTGATTTTATCAACGGTACCGTATAAATTACAGTCCTTTCAGCCGCTTTTCTGACGCCTTTTGGAACTGAAAGATAGTCCCGTCAACCCGACCATCTGAATAAGCGTTATTGGAATTGTCGAATACGCGTTACTCGGTGAACTATCCTAAGTCGCCAGGAGCGATTTAACACCGCTGTTTATGGACAAGTAAAGCGGGTTGGTAAGTTGTGATGAATCCACTAGGATTTAACGCCAAGATCTAGCATAATCAATCGGGGAACAGTGTTCTATGGTTGTCTCTTCCACTCCATAAAGCAAATGAAGTTGTGGGAACTGCATCCTAGCCAACGAACATAGGACTCTTTGCTGAAGACGTCGGTCGTTATGTTAAACACATGTATAGGTACTCATTTCCAGCCGTTCTGCTGATTTATGCACACATACAGCAGAAATAACACTCCCGTTTTAGCGATACAAACAAGTCAACGAAGATGGTTTTCCCTAAATGAAGTGTCATTTTTCGATGGAGTTTTTCATGTTAAGTATAGATTATTTCATCCATCATTCAAGAATTTCGATTAGCCTCACAATGATGAGTAGTCTTGAAACACTATAGATAGTTTATTCTGGGATAAAAATGACCTCGTTTTCTTTCCTGGACGTTGGTAGTCGATAAATTGGTACTCAATTCTTCAGATGCTTTTATCTCAAAGCGAAAATTCTGGTTGAAACGATTCGATAAAATAGAATTATTTAGTTGTAGTTAAGGATGCCTTCATATCTATGGTCATTGTCTACTTTTGGACACGCTGAGGTCTGTTTAATTTGTCTTTTCCCAACACACATGCTGCCTCGCCGTTTGATGTTATGGACTTAATATTGTTGCGTTAAGAGCTATCTGTTCACAACGCTAAAGCTTCCCTCATTTCTTCTCAATGCAGTGCTCCTGTGACGGGTAAATTATGTTGGCTGGATCCGAGAAAGCAGTCAGACATACTACTCTAGATAGTATGGTAGGTGCCTTACAGTGCACGAAAGACCTTTCGTTTACCCGAACATCTATGCACCTAACGGTTTGAAATACGTTAATTAGGTCACAACCATGGCAGTTATTAGGTCCAATTTCACAGTCAACATTTGCTCTACTTGTGAGTTCACAGTATATATATATATATATATATATATATATATATATATATATATATATATATATATATATATATATATATATATATATATACTATAAGACTAGGATACTAAAACGCATAATCCGAATCTTCTGGCGACTTAACATAAGTTGACCAGTGGCTCACGCAAAATGAACGACAATAACGACATATTTTCTACTGGTAATTTTTAAGATGGTGGCGACGATGATATTCGTGTTAACTGAGAAGCTGGCCGCAGCCGAATTACTGATAGGGAATTAGAAAAATTGATTTCGAAGTTCACTTTACAGTATCCAGCTGACACAGGTCTAAGAATTGTATAAGCTGATGGTGACTGTCAGATAACTTATGCAGAAAAGTGGAGTAAAAATGCTGACTCCTGTGTATCCAGTGATGCTGCTTGGAGCTCACTCTATGTTCTTGTTGAAGGACCAGGTAACCTTGTGCTGGTAGCGTAGTGGTATTGTGGTGGAATGAGACATGGCGATTTACACGTTCTAGTCCCGCCGAAGGCGTGGGTGAAGGATGTTGGCAAGTCGTCGGATGACCGTCGACGACACACTTTTAATTCTCTGTTGAATTTCCGCAGAAGAGATATAATTAGGTTTAATGGATCCAATGAGATACTGGATTGTTTATTCGCAGTTTTCAGTTTAGCGTGTTGAACGCTGTGCAAGAGCCTGAACCTTGATTATCTTATTTGATTAATTATTGCGACGGCGAAGCAACAGAAGCTATCGAAATTTGCGCTATACTGGAGCATGAAGAATGTTTTCAAGATGCCATGGAAACCGTTAAGACGAGGTTTTGTCGTCCGCACCTAATAGCTCGGGCCCATATCAACCAACTAATTGGTGGACCGATCGCCGGAAGAAATAATAGAAATGCATTGAACGAACTAGTAGTACGGATGAAAGTTTGCAGATGCAGTACGAGGCAGATCTGAATGCTTCAGTAACCGTTGAGCGATTGCTTTATGCACTGCAGTTTGAATGGTTCAAAAGGGCTTCTGGCATACTTCGTACACCTCGAGAACCCACTTTCAAGGACTTGTTCGAGTTCGTATGCGATTGTGCGGAGATAGCAGCTGCACAAGCCATGTATACAGAAGAATCAAGCCAAAGATGCGATGGGTTTTATAAGAATGAACAATCCGAGGCCCCCGGAAACCGTATTGCGTCACTGGCCACTCACGTAATGGACGAATCAGGACGGGGTACGTTTTATCTTGCCTAGAATGTGACGGCAATCATTACAGGGATCAGTGTTCTCGATTCAGAGCTATGAGCATAACAGAACGGTTGTCGGCTGCCTCAAAGTAAACGTTGTGCGAGTTATGTCTCAAAGCCAATCATTCTTCGATTAACTGTAGGTCCAGGAACAAATGTGGATTGGGTGGTTGTCAGTCCAAACATCACCCACTTTTGCATCACGAAAAGGCAACACTTCCTACGTTCGAACGAGCAGCAGCAAACGCCACAAATTCATCCAACAACCGAGTAGCTCTAGGAGTGATCCCGGTTTGGTGGCGTGGTTCTGAGAAAATGATAGAAACCAATGCGTTACTTGGCTCTGGATCTGACTCGACCGTTGTCGGTGAGCAGTTGTTTCGACAGCTGAAAATACATACCGAATCGGCTATATGCAATGTTTCAACGGTAATAAGAGGAATCCCAGTTTCGCTGGGCCTCAACAAAGATTGCTCTATATCCGATAGATGGCGGCAAACTACAGGTTGGCCCGTAAAGAAGATGCCTCAGGTTCAAGGAGTAGTACCATCTTCACAACAGCTTACGCGTTGGAAACACTTGCAAGATTTCAAATTTCCCGACCTTCGTAACCATAAAATTGGATTACTTATAAGAATGAACGTACCGGAGGCCTATTGGACACTTGAACATCGACGTGGAAATCCGGGGGGGGGGGCGGAGGCGACACGTACCTCGCTTGGCTGGATGTTTACTGGGTTCACGTTGACGGCAAAAGTTGAAGAAGTCACGTATTAACGTTATATGCAGTAAACTAAGCGAAAGTTCTGGTTCCCTGAAAATACACACGAATTGGAGGTTTCCGACCCGAAGGGGTTTCTTCTCACAATGTTCGCTGATGATAAAGAAACGCTAGAGCCGATGAAATTAACTACAGCGAAAAGTGGCCTTCATTGTGAGCTGGGCTTGCCGCGGAAATACGGTTACCCAGCACTGCACATAACTATCCAGTCACTTCCCAGAGGTTGATGTGACTTCAGAGAAAGTCTGGGAGTAAAATTGAGACCTCCAGCACCCTGAGAAAGTTGTGTCCCTTTTTTGGAAGTGGCGTCGTACGAGTCGTAGGAAGGTTGGATTGGTATCCACCGCCGTATAATGCGAAAAATCCCGTTCTTTTGCCGGTATTACAGAACCCGCAGAATTGGCAAAACCAACGAGATTACAAGATAGGGGACCTAGCTTAGTCATCGATATTCGCTCTTCAAGAGCTCTGCGGCCAAAGATAGTAGAGAAACAAAAAGAGTATGACAGACGGATGATTAGAGCAGTTATACAGACAAAATGGAAGATTCAGAGGAGACGTTAGCGAACTGGTCTCCTACACAAAGCGTCGAACGAAGACAATGCATCGGTATTGCGATTGTCCGGGAGCTTCAACATTTGCTCTACTTATAAGTTTGAAGTAATATACTTTTATCTGCGAATTTAACGTGAGCCTTGGCTTCTTACTCGTTTCTTATCAGTGTCTTATCCGTTCCTACTCGCAAATGTCAGATACGCTAAAATTTATGATTTCCATAAACTTTATTGTTTAACTGTACTTCACTTTACAACTTATATACAAGACTAGACTATTAGAAACCATAATCTGACTCTTCTGTTGATGTAACAACAGTGGCTTACCATTATCGTTTTAACTGAATGCATTTTTCCACCCGTAATTCTTTCTTGCAAGATCCAAGAAATTTAAATCTATCACCATTCTACATAGAATGTGCTTCATTAGCTGATGATGAAGATAGCTACCGTCTACGTATTCCACAGCTTCATCAGAAAACTACTGCAAAACGCCATTCACACATGTGAACACGGTACACACTTATTTACCGGTCTAGATTACACTCTCTCGATAGTGAGTGTGAACACCAATCTAATCCTATCAACTAGCAGGAACACTCAGACAAGTGCCGGTGCACACCAAGCGAATGACTGCGCTGCTTCTTCGCGTAGAAAGGCGACGCAATAGCATGATAAGCGCACCACATGCTGACTACTAAGCAACTAATTCGTCAGGTTTTTCGTCTCCAAATAAGTATCAATCTCGAAATGCGATCAGTACACGTAATGAATGTTTGTGGTAAGTACTTGATGGAACCAGGATAAGACCGAATGGCGGTATCTGATTACAATAGTCCACATCATTCTTTGAAACCCATTCAAGAAACTTCTACCAGTTGTGAATGTGCGTTCTACTAGTCACGATTGTTATCAAAGTTCCACACATAATTCGAGCTGTTCTTTTAAGACACAGTAAAAGAACAGCTCGAATTATGTGTGGAACTTGATAACAATCGTGACTAGTAGAACGCACATTCACAACTGGTAGAAGTTTCTTGAATGGGTTTCAAAGAATGATGTGGACTATTGTAATCAGATACCGCCATTCGGTCTTATCCTGGTTCCATCAAGTACTTACCACAAACATTCATTACGTGTACTGATCGCATTTCGAGATTGATACTTATTTGGAGACGAAAAACCTGACGAATTAGTTGCTTAGTAGTCAGCATGTGGTGCGCTTATCATGCTATTGCGTCGCCTTTCTACGCGAAGAAGCAGCGCAGTCATTCGCTTGGTGTGCACCGGCACTTGTCTGAGTGTTCCTGCTAGTTGATAGGATTAGATTGGTGTTCACACTCACTATCGAGAGAGTGTAATCTAGACCGGTAAATAAGTGTGTACCGTGTTCACATGTGTGAATGGCGTTTTGCAGTAGTTTTCTGATGAAGCTGTGGAATACGTAGACGGTAGCTATCTTCATCATCAGCTAATGAAGCACATTCTATGTAGAATGGTGATAGATTTAAATTTCTTGGATCTTGCAAGAAAGAATTACGGGTGGAAAAATGCATTCAGTTAAAACGATAATGGTAAGCCACTGTTGTTACATCAACAGAAGAGTCAGATTATGGTTTCTAATAGTCTAGTCTTGTATATAAGTTGTAAAGTGAAGTACAGTTAAACAATAAAGTTTATGGAAATCATAAATTTTAGCGTATCTGACATTTGCGAGTAGGAACGGATAAGACACTGATAAGAAACGAGTAAGAAGCCAAGGCTCACGTTAAATTCGCAGATAAAAGTATATTACTTCAAACTTATAAGTAGAGCAAATGTTGAACGTAAAATTGGATCTCAAGCTCCCCGGACAATCGCAATACCGATGGCATTGTCTTCGTTCGACGCTTGTGTAGGAGACCAGTTCGCTAAACGTCTCCTCTGAATCTTCCATTTTTGTCTGTATAACTGCCTCTATCATCCGTCTGTCATACCTCCTTTTGTCTCTTCTACTATGCTCTTTGGCCGCAGAGCTCTTGAAGAGCGAATATCGATGACTAAGCTAGGTCCCCTATCTTGTAATCTCGTTGGTTTTGCCAATTCTGCGGGTTCTGTAATACCGGCAAAAAACGGGATTTTTCGCATTATACGGCGGTGGATACCAATCCAACCTTCCTACGACTCGTACGACGCCACTTCCAAAAAAGGGACACAACTTTCTCAGGGTGCTGGAGGTCTCAATTTTACTCCCAGACTTTCTCTGAAGTCACATCAACCTCTGGGAAGTGACTGGATAGTTATGTGCAGTGCTGGGTAACCGTATTTCCGCGGCAAGCCCAGCTCACAATGAAGGCCACTTTTCGCTGTAGTTAATTTCATCGGCTCTAGCGTTTCTTTATCATCAGCGAACATTGTGAGAAGAAACCCCTTCGGGTCGGAAACCTCCAATTCGTGTGTATTTTCAGGGAACCAGAACTTTCGCTCAGTTTACTGCATATAACGTTAATACGTGACTTCTTCAACCTTTCGCCGTCAACGTGACCCAGTAATATCCAGCCAAGCGAGGTACGTGTCGCGTACGCCCCCCCCCCCGGATTTCCACGTCGATGTTCAAGTGTCCAATAGGCCTCCGGTACGTTCATTCTTATAAGTAATCCAATTTTATGGTTACGAAGGTCGGGAAATTTGAAATCTTGCAAGTGTTTCCAACGCGTAAGCTGTTGTGAAGATGGTACTACTCCTTGAACCTGAGGCATCTTCTTTACGGGCCAACCTTGATTAACGTATATAAGTTTGCCGCCATCTATCGGATATAGAGCAATCTTTGTTGAGGCCCAGCGAAACTGGGATTCCTTCTATTACCGTTGAAACATTGCATATAGCCGATTCGGTATGTATTTTCAGCTGTCGAAACAACTGCTCACCGACAACGGTCGAGTCAGAAGTCAATAAATAAGTGGTTCTATCATTTTCTCAGAACCACGCCACCAAACCGGGATCACTCCTAGAGCTACTCGGTTGTTGGATGAATTTGTGGCGTTTGCTGCTGCTAGTTCGAACTTAGGAAGTGTTGTCTTTTAGTGATGCAAAAGTGGAGGATGTTTGCACTGACAACCATCCAATCCACATTTGTTCCCGGACCTACAATTAATCGAAGAATGATTGGCTTTGAGACATAACTCGCACAACGTTTACTTTGAGGCAGCCGACAACCGTTCTGTTATGCTCATAGCTCTGAATCGAGAACACTGATCCCTGTAATGATTGCCGTCACATTCTAGGCAAGATAAAACATACCCTCGTCCTGATTCGTCCATTACGTGAGTGGCCAGTGACGCAATACGGTTTCCACGGACCTCGGATCGTTCGTTCTTATAAAACCCATCGCATCTTTGGACTTGATTCTTCTGTATACATGGCTTGTGGAGCTGCCATTTTCGCACAATCGTACACGAACTCGAGGTCCCTGAAAGTGGGTTCTCGAGGTGCACGAAGTATGCCAGAAGCCCTTTTGAACCATTCAAACTGCAGTGCATAAAGCAATCGCTCAACGGTTACTGAAGCATTCAGATCTGCCTCGTACTGCATCTGCAAACTTTCATCCGTACTACTAGTTCGTTCAATGCATTTCTATTATTTCTTCCGGCGATCGGTCCACCAATTAGTTGGTTGATATGGGCCCGAGCTATTAGGTGCGGGCGACCAAACCTCGTCTTAAGTGTTTCCATGGCATCTCGAAAACCTTCTTCAGGCTCCAGTATAGCGCAACTTTCGATAGCTTCTGTTGCTTCGCCGTCGCAATAATTAATCAAATAAGATAATCAAGGTTCAGGCTCTTGCACAGCGTTCAACACGCTAGACTGAAAACTGCGAATGAACAACCAGTATCTCATTGGATCCATTAAACCTAATTATATCTCTTCTGCGGAAATTCAACAGAGAATTAAAAGTGTGGCCAAGGTCGTTCGCCTTCTGACGGTCATCCGACGACTTGCCAACATCCTTCACCCACGCCTTCGGCGGGACTAGAACGTGTAAATCGCCATGTCTCATTCCACCACAATACCACTACGCTACCAGCACAAGGTTACCTGGTCCTTCAACAAGAACATAGAGTGAGCTCCAAGCAGCATCACTGGATACACAGGAGTCAGCATTTTTACTCCACTTTTCTGCATAAGTTATCTGACAGTCACCATCAAGCATATACATTCTTAGACCTGTGTCAGCTGGATACTGTAAAGTGAACTTCTAAATCAATTTTTCTAATTCCCCTATCAGTAATTCGGCTGCGGCCAGCTTCTAAGTTAACACGATCATCATCGTCGCCACCCATCCTAAAAATTCCAGTAGAAAATATGTCGTTATTGTCGTTCATTTTGCGTGAGCCACTGGTCAACTTATGTTAAGTCGCCAGAAGATTCGGATTATGCGTTTTAGTATCCTAGTCTTATAGTATATATATATATATACATATATATATATATGATACATAAATATATATATACTATATCAACTAATCAAATATATATACTACTGTATGAACTCACAAGTAGAGCAAATGTTGAATGTGAAATTGGACCTAATAACTGCCATGGTTGTGACCTAATTAACGTATTTCAAACCGTTAGGTGCATAGATGTTCGGGTAAACGAAAGGTCTTTCGTGCACTGTAAGGCACCTACCATACTATCTAGAGTAGTATGTCTGACTGCTTTCTCGGATCCAGCCAACATAATTTACCCGTCACAGGAGCACTGCATTGAGAAGAAATGAGGGAAGCTTTAGCGTTGTGAACAGATAGCTCTTAACGCAACAATATTAAGTCCATAACATCAAACGGCGAGGCAGCATGTGTGTTGGGAAAAGACAAATTAAACAGACCTCAGCGTGTCCAAAAGTAGACAATGACCATAGATATGAAGGCATCCTTAACTACAACTAAATAATTCTATTTTATCGAATCGTTTCAACCAGAATTTTCGCTTTGAGATAAAAGCATCTGAAGAATTGAGTACCAATTTATCGACTACCAACGTCCAGGAAAGAAAACGAGGTCATTTTTATCCCAGAATAAACTATCTATAGTGTTTCAAGACTACTCATCATTGTGAGGCTAATCGAAATTCTTGAATGATGGATGAAATAATCTATACTTAACATGAAAAACTCCATCGAAAAATGACACTTCATTTAGGGAAAACCATCTTCGTTGACTTGTTTGTATCGCTAAAACGGGAGTGTTATTTCTGCTGTATGTGTGCATAAATCAGCAGAACGGCTGGAAATGAGTACCTATACATGTGTTTAACATAACGACCGACGTCTTCAGCAAAGAGTCCTATGTTCGTTGGCTAGGATGCAGTTCCCACAACTTCATTTGCTTTATGGAGTGGAAGAGACAACCATAGAACACTGTTCCCCGATTGATTAATGCTAGATCTTGGCGTTAAATCCTAGTGGATTCATCACAACTTACCAACCCGCTTTACTTGTCCATAAACAGCGGTGTTAAATCGCTCCTGGCGATTTAGGGTAATTCACTCAGTAACGCGTATTCGACAATTCCAATAACGCTTATTCAGACGGTCGGGTTGACGGGACTATCTTCCAAGTCCAAAAACGTCAGAAAAGCGGCGAAAGGATTGGAATTTATACGGTACCGTTGATAAAATCACAATAAAAGTGCTGTCCCAACTTGATTGTTAATTGGCTGGAACACAATCACTCCAGCAGAAAGGCGTTCAAAATGGAGTAACCAAACACGAGTCCACAAATAGCCACCAGTCAACGGGAAATGAGCTCATTAAAACAATCGGGTGCAGATGAAGGTGAGAGCGTGTCAAACAATACCAAGAAAGAAGTTACATTAGATGGGCAACGATAGTTACGAAAGAAAGAAAATAGACATTTTATGTGCAGTTCATGGTACAAAATTCATCATGATCGTTTACTGCACACAGCAAAGACAAATAAAGGCAAATTTAGGATCGGTTTTCTACAAACAAATCAAACACGCCCCAAAAGTTCAACGTTCTATATCATACCAAACATAAGACGACGAACGTCGCAAATGAGCTTCAACAAATCCAACAAGTGGGTTACAAGTAACTGTGATAATCACAGAAAAGGTTGAATCTGCTCCCGAAAGGGCTGATGGAGCAAACTTATACAGCAGTGGCTGTGTCCAAACTGGATTGAGTGCACAAAGTTTATATATATATATATTTCGGGAGGGCTAAATATGTTCCGTTTTTTTAATTTCAGGCGCATTACGCTTGTGACTCTTGAAAAAACGAGTGTATCGTATGTGTATTCTTGACCCAAGATCGCATGGGATGCATGCCGTCAGAGTTATGTATGGTTGGTTGTACTTGAACACTATGCTGATGTTACCGATAGTCTATCACAGAGGAAGTATGGATCGTAGTGGGTAACCGGACCGAAGTCAACGCGTAACGTACCCGTGGGATATAGGCGACCAAATAGGATGTCTGCGAGCGTAGCCGAATAACAGAAGTCAGGTTTTGGTTCTATAGGACACAATAAGTAATGGCATCAACGGCTGGTTCGCGTTAACTGAACTCTAGATTTACAGGAATAAGATTTTGATGATAAATTCCGCGGTTTCACTAAGAGAAATCGAAACACATCAGGACCATTGTAGCAGTTAGGTACTGGTCTCTCTAGGGACCTACGTTTTTATGAAGACTGCATGAGACAGGACAGGGAAGGTCCCTTCATGAGCGTGGCATTCCGTGGAGTGAGTCTTTATATTGTATAACACGCCTTTGTTTGTGACTACTTTGGCACGAATAGTACACTCGGGAACTAAAAGACTGATCTGAAAATCAGGAAGACGAGGGATCATGGGCGACTCTTGCAAACTTGTATATGCAATATGTGGGACGTGTCATCAGGGCGAATGACAATGTACTGTTGCTCAACGGATGCGAATACACGTCAGCCATGTAAACGAGTGTTAGCTTCCGTTGTTCTGTGTTTACGCATAACTTGTATTGGATTTTGTGCAGTAAATAAATTCCCAGACCAAGAGAATTTTGTGTTCACAACATTTAAAGGAGAACTGCCACAACACAGTTGCGGACAAGGATGGCTATCAACTTCATGCGCATCCAGTTGTAACAAAGACCATCATCATCACCACTAACCCAGCAGCAGCAACAGCAGTAGCAGCAACAATAGCAACATGAACCAATCGACAAACAAAAGTAGGCCGCAAAATGACATCAACGAAATTAACAAAGTCAGTGGGGACATAAACAATAACTGATGACGTAGAAAGAATAGAAGAAATCTTGTTACACAGCACTGTAAGAATGGATGACAGCATGGAAGTACAGCATGCGATGAATTTTTGTGTCGTAGCGCAAATACGGTGAGAATGGTGCTTTGGTTACAAGTGGGACGTTGGCTGGACACACCGAAGTTCAGTTGCTGAGGCAATGTCTAGGGGCTCAGTCTTACAATTACATGTTTACGAACAATCACCATGAGTTAACCTTTGAAGCAGTATCTTTCCGTCTTAATAAAATTTTGGATGACAAGCAATATTTAGTGATAGGTACAGTTACCTCAAAAGTTCCTGATGGTCAGAAAAAAATCGTATCCTATGTAAGAAGAAATAGTCGGGAACATATCTGATTTCGATTTGATCAATTTGAAAGCGATTTTAACTATATACCACGGCCTAGTGATTCAGATGTGTAAAACGCATCTAACTATCATATCTGGGAATAGAAAGCTGTGACTGTAGTTAAAAATACTGCAAAGTGTATCATCTGCAACAGACCTTACAACGGTAGATAGATTCGTATTAAATTACGCCTTAGCACGTCATATGAACCAACATTTACGCAAACTTCAACGCTTCCCGACCGCTTGTTACAGCTATGGAGACTAACATGTTGTGTGTTTTGTTTATCTAGATCTTCGTAAAGCGTGAGTTTAAGGTTTGGGTGAACTGAATGTTGATCATCGAACAATAGATCTGCGTTATTCTTACTCTCGGCTACAGTTAAGGGATTATGCACTTGAGGTTAATACAGTGTTAAGTCTCCAATTTGATCCTTTGCTATTTCCTGTACCTACGCCACGTGGAAATCGGTGATGATGGATACCAGTGGGCTGCTGATGGTAAGTTCATCAATTGTCCCCCAGAACTCTACTGAACATTGGGCGCACAAAACTTCTAGATGACCAGCCTTTGCATATAATTGGGCTGAATCAATTTAATGGCCTTTACATGTTTGTGGATAAGACTGTAAGCCGAAAGATAAAAATATTCTTGTGACGGATGCTTCAAAAATATTGATGCTACATGGGTTGCTAATATCGCGCAGTTGATATTCCTCAAATGTTGGTTTCGGTTAGTTAAAGCAATGAGTCAAGAAAAATACGGGGATTGAAAAAGGACGGCCGGATAGGTCCATATGGATTTAAAAGCCTTGATCAGTTCTGAATGATATCGAATTTATAGGAATCTAAAACCCAGGCTACTAATCAATAACTTTGTTCGACAGTGACTGCTGTACGTTTACCTGTGCTTTGTCTCTATTTAGGTGAAGGAATTGGGTGTTTTATACACCAACTGTTCTGTCAGCGTGTCCGACTTAGAGAAAATCCATGAGACCTACCGGATTGTCTCCACAGGTATACCAACCGTCTGGCCGACCACTGTGTGGACCGAATACAATCTCACACACCCGATGGTGATTAATCTGAATGGGATAGAATCAAAACTATATTTCTCGGTAAGTTTTAAAACAGATTCGGTCTGAAAAACGCGTGCTGACTTCATGGTCAGCCTTGGTCCTTGGATGTGTACTGCTGAATGCCACCGAACTTTCTGTTAAGTATTGTAAACTTTTCTAGGGCAAGCGATTTCCAGAGTGAGACAGCAATTATTCTATCATCGAGTTGCCTAGATGCACACAAACCCTCATGACCTCGGCTTTTTAGCGCCACGGGTAGATGGGTTTTGACCTACACGTTTGTTCCATTTACTGTGTTCTTGTTCGATAAGCTTGTCTACAGATTCCTGAGAATAAATTAATTGAAATGAGATACAAGTTGTTTGCTTTTCTAGTGCTGGACTACTATAGACACATTTGCCATTTATGAAAATGACCAGTAGTCACAGTGTCTTCCAGCTGTTTTGGCGTACATGATCCGTTTCCATACTTTGAGAAAGTCAATGGGATCTGGTGATCACGCTCTTTTAATCTGTTTACTTTATAGCCGGAGATTCAGAACCGCCATCCGAAATGCTCCAGCTGCCACGATTGCTCTTCTTTTGATCATTTTAAGACTCTGCTAAGCCAATCAGGAATAAAATAGTTGACATATTCGTTGACGCACAGTCTCAAGTCCAAGCAATGCAAACAGAAGGCGGGCACTTCACGATAGAGTTTCTCAAAGGACATTTTTTATACAAACTAACCGAAATTTGTACCCCTAGTTTGTTATGCATCACGGCGTCTTTTCTCCGAGCAAATCTGTCACATGTCAGACGCATCAGGCTTTTAAACAGTAAGACATTACAGTGTATGTGGTGGTCTCCAGCAGGCTATGCTCGGATTGTAACTTTGTAACTAGAAACGACCTGAAGCATCTCGCAATGGGAAAAACTCACGTGGTGGTTAACAACGTTTCCTCAGCTGTTGTTTTCTTTTGCTCACAGGCTGAAAGCAATTAGCTGATTTGTGGTTGGCCTGCAAACAAATAAGCATCCACCACAGTTCCAGAAGGGTTTGGGGAAGGATTTTGCAAACAGACAGTCTCAGTCGCTACCACTTCGTTAGTGGTCACTGGGTCAAACTGTCTGGTGGGAAATGTGTCCAAATACTAGGGTGCATTATCTAATCGGTATATGAGATTACCACTACGACGTTGTGTGGATAGATAAACAGGGTGTTATGTCATTATTGTGACTTTATTGATCAACTGACCCCTATCTAATCAAAGTCATCTGGGATCAGGTACACTTGAAAGTGTCTGGGTGATGTATGGAAAGTGTATTCGATAATCTGGCAATAGTTAACCCTAAAGGTAATCACTGAAATCACTAACGATACGTCGCAGACGAAGTGATCACTCTACTGGTAGGCGTACTCATGTACGAACGGTGGAAGAACGTACAGTTGCTTCTTATTAAAAATATTTCCTACTTTATTGTAAAACAGGCGCCATCCATCTGTTTCAGTAGGGAACTTACAAACCACTGCAAGTTGTTTGTCAACAGTGAGCTATATTGTCGGTGAAGGGGTGGAAAACATTGCTTTCTTTACACAGCCCATCGGTGTTTTGGTCTCCCCATTGACAAATCCTACACCTGAGTACGGTCAGTGTTATCTGACATTCGACCCCTGAATGCTCACACCATATGACGAGTCATCAAATAGCCTCGTTAAGCCAGTGGGAAAAGTGGAAGATTAAAATTAAAACCCGGTCGCTTATTAAGTTGGACAGTGCACGAAATTAACTCAAATTACTTGGATGTGTTCACTTAACGAACGTGTTAAAGGTAAATCTATTATTTTACATAACCACGGGGTCACAAGCAACATCAGTAAGTCAGTGGTCACTGTAATCACACTTTGAATCCCAATGTCAGCAGTTTTTTGAGCAGTCCGGCTGAATTTCACAGTTGAGGAAGGCTCGTAAAGGAATAAATTAAACGTGCAGGCTTGGGATTGTTATTTCGGTGATTGGGGTTTAGAAATATAGATTGCGCCATAGTGAACACCACCCATATCTATTCGTGGCTTTTGAACTTAGATAAGTGCACTTCAGTAGAAAACAGTAGACTAGGGTTCCTCTCATATTGATGCTCAGCATGTCATCGGCATATAATTTTCCGGCAGAAAGTTGCACTGTGGACCCTATGGTTTTTACACGAACATGCTGGCTTATAGTCGATTAACTTTACTACAGCATGGCAAAATCACCGTACTCGAAAGGTTAATCATAAACTCGTGTGAATAGTGTTCAGCTCACTGGATTATTTTGATAGGAGCATAAACAGCATCGCCCAGTTAACTGAAATCAACGACTCCGTGATTGTGACCATCCTGCTTATAACAAGCTAAGTACTAAAAAGTGATACTCAGTCAGTTCAACTAAGTCATTTTCTTCCACCTAGCAGAACACCACTTACACAAGGTTAGGGTTGAAAGTTTGAATATGATGATTAATCCATGCTATTGCAAATCTGATCGACTAACAGGTAACATGTTTGTCTCAAGACTATGAGATCCTTTGTACAAATTCTGTCCCATAAGAGGATATGCACTGCGAATGAGTTGTAACAGTGAAACTCAGGTCTGGTGCTTCCACTCAAAGTGAGCTGGAGGCTCTTAACCACAACAATCATGATATGCATTCTTCAGTGAACGAACGAACTTAGCGCAACAGACCAATCAGACCAACGCCACTTAGTTGATCATCAGCTCAGGTTCTTTGTAGTTAGCTCCGCCGATATTTCGATGAAGTTTTGTCGTCTCTCTATATGTGGGTCCACAGAATATTGCTAACATACACATGCTAGCCCATAAACCTTTCTTCAAACCTATGATTTGCAGCTTTAGGGTTCTTAACTGCTGTTAAAATGTGAATAGAATAGCTAGAAAATAAATTAAGACATGAATTCATTCCGCACACTCTCGTCAGTCATAAACATGACTAGCATAAAATAAAACAAAATACCAAAATGAAATGGTTAGATGTAGAAATCGGGTCGGATCGTGAGTGGCACTGGTGGCTTAACACGCGACAAGCAAAAATTTACGGTCAATTGTTTTTGTGCTCATAGAATCGGCTGCCGACGGCTGGTCAACATCGCTCCGACGTACTTGGGAATTTATCGATACGTAATCAGCCACTACCTTATTAAACGAGATGCGATATTGACGCTGCAATCTGTGGTCGTTTAGTGTTTTGCAATGGATGAAACAGGATGTGAGACGCTTTGGGGACAGTCTGTTGACGGTAATTGCCTGGGTTAGCCAAGAAATAATCTGCGTAGGACTGCGTATATAGTGATCGTGCTGATCTACGATGGAGAGCTGCTACGTTAATTCGTTCTTTCGAGTTGTACATATAGGCGCATCGAGTTTGTGTTCAAATCAACATACCTGTGTATTATGCACTGTTAGCCACTGTCAAACGCAGTTTTCTGTTCCACTGATGCAAGTGGTTCTTCAACCGCAGAAAACTGATAGACACGATGTCTTGTATAAAACGTAGGACTGCTTTTTATAGGGAGTAGAGATAAGATAATCGTTTGAAAGCACGAGAAGCTTTGCTGCATTATACACACGATTCAACCCTGTCAAAATACATATGGCTGATCTTCGTGTTAGTGATAACAACCGCCAAAGCCAATCGTGTAGCGTGTGAGACACAGCTGACAGGAGATAGTGGATCACACAAAGGGCTTAAGTCTGACTAGTCAGTGTACACAGTTGCTTTCGTGCGTAAAAGTCGATAGATCCTGGTCCAATGCAGTCCTTCTAAGCCGAGTATTACAAGCTTACTTCACTTCATTTTATGTTGACTGACCGTATTCACAATTCTCCTGTCATCGCTCTAACATCTGCAACCAGCAGCTATGCACTACATCCAGGCACCCCGACAGAATTCGCTCACTGTGTGTGGTCAGTATGCCTGGTTTGATATTGGTGATTGTAGTTACGACCAAATTTTGTCAGTCTGTGCTGTTCAGGTACACTAGTCTTTTTGTTTACAAGGATTAAAATCAGTGTGGTAAACCCCTGCCTCCTACTGCTGAGTATTCAGTGGGGAAATTAAAGGTAAATTCCACTGGCAACAGCTGCGGAGTTAAACGGATTCACTACAACCGTACCCCGACTGACGGAAAACGTAGCCCTCGGAAGTTATTGTAATATCCCATCAACCATTAGAACAAAACAATCAGAAGACGAACACTAGTAGCTGCAAGCATTTCGTACTGACTCGTCAGCACCAAACAACCCATGTAGACGATGCTTTGGTCCTTTCTAGAAATCAAGGGATGCTTGAAAAATTTGACCCGCGTCTCAACGTTGTCCACCGCAAATTCACGTGAAGCAGACACTTATAAAGGTCTACCCTAGCTGGATATACTTATCACACGAAGGACCTATGGATCAAAAAGGCACAACATTTATAGAAAACCAACGTGGTCTGGTCAGTATATGAACTTCACTGATTTCACCAGTGCGCGCCCATCGGCGCACCCAACTACTTTGAGTAGGAACTAGAAATGCACACGACAACATTGTGGATGATCCCAAAAGTTTTATAAAACGCTATAAATAACCGAAACCCAAATGCAATAAGACTGATGGAATGACCAAAAACTGGTATGTATTAGGCTACCCTTTAAAGGGGGCATTGCGGTGTTGCGGACAACCCAATGAATTGTCCTTTCGTTGAAGCGGAATTACAACGTTATCGAATTGTAGGCCCTTAGTCTGACACACAAGTTACTTGAGCCCGCAATCAAAAGAACTCAACCTGCTGGCGTCTAATCACACTGCATACGTAAATTATCAAGTAAACGCACACAGAGTTGCACAGACAGAACCGATAGACCACAATTCGCAAGAATGAAGGAACATGTACCCAACTGGGTTAACATACAGATCTCACAAGTGGATATTGTAGTCGCAGAGAATTGTAAGCCCTCAGTTTGGGTCCTCAGACGAGACATCCTGTTAACTGACCTCAACGTGGAGCTGACCTCAGCTCTCACAATCAATGTGCAACGTGACAATCCAGGGTTTCTAAAATTTGCAGAGGCCTACAGGAAAACCGTGTCCAAACCTATGTTGTATGTACAAGAACAGTTATATGTGGACCGTAAGCTGTCGTTGGCCTAAGCTGTAATGAGTGTCATTCATCTCATATTGTTTGATGTTTGATATTAATGTTAATGTCTCCCCCCATCAAGTATTGCAGACATTAAACAAAATGTTTCTGTATTACTGGTTAGTAAGTACTGGCAAGTCAATACGAAATCTACCAGTGTTCGCCTTCTAACAGTTTGGTAAAAAATGTATTGTATAGAGGTGACAGTTAGCAACAATTTCTCTCACAACAGAGAAGTAAACAATAGCCTGTTTCATGAAATAATCGCATAATTGGGTTTACCAAGATAGTTTGGTGTTAATTTTATATTCATGAGTAAATTAGACATCACGTTCACAATTTACTGGAATCCATGTGAAATGTCCAACGTTCAGGCAGGGTACGAAAAGCATCACAGTACGTGTATTATCAGACCTCTTACACAAATTTTGGAGTGCAAATTTTAACTTAGCTTATGCAGACCTATACATAGCCACTTCCAATACCTTGAACTTTTGCTTGCTTAACAATTCTCTTGTTGTAAGTGATATCTTGCAAATATAAAAATTAAGTACAGGATCTTTAGTTAATTCTTGATGTGTGTATACTTCATCAATTTGGCGTGTTTTACACAGTATATTTTGAAACATATATCATTTGTTGAATAGATTAACACATTTTTGTACCAATGTGACTTTGACAATAGTCCTCTCCACCTGAGTTCAATCCGCCTGGAAGAACACACGATCTGGAAGCCATTCTTAACACGATTAGAAAAGCGAAGAAGTTTATCTATCTCTCGGTTATGAATTACAGTCCAGAGATTGTTTTTTACGGTTCACGAAATAAAAGCGAGTAAGTGTCTTGCATAGAGTCTTGCATAAAAATGTTCTCCATGAGTCAAGGTCAGGTACTCGACTTGATAGATAGTATACTTGTGCAACCATCCACGCGTGTCTTTTGAATTTTTGTCTGTCATACGATTTATAAGTTAGTGCGTTCCAAGCTAGTCTCTTTCCTCTTTTCATGTGGTTATTAATACTTATGTAACGAAGCGACGCCGAATAAGAATTCATCACTGTCTCCGAGATTGGTGAATCTTAATAAGAACCGTATTGTAAGAACCATTAGAAGTAAATTACTGTAGAAGTGCAACTCGAGATGGGCAGTCTAAGAACTAGTTGAACCACTTGTCAATTACTTTACATAACAGTTTGTAGGTGCAGCCTGGTTGATGCCACTTGCACATATATCAAAGATCTGGATAGATGTGGTGTACCGTAGACCTCTGGAGTGTTCTCGTGTAATTGGTCGATGTAAACTCATAGTTTTAGGGAAGATGTCCATCCAGACCAACTAGATGTTGGAAAGCAGTAGTGACGCAACTTCTTAAACTAACAACCCACAACTGAGCACTTTATTCCATAGGGCTGGCTGTGAATGACAGCCAGAATGAGACTCGAACCGACAGACTTCATGTTACAAATCAGTCTGTTTCCTACTTTTCGCCCCCTCAATACGGTATTAACACGAGGTCCGGAAAACATCGACTGTCATCATGAATCCTGCTTGAACGGTGGGCATAGAATCGATAGTCAACTCGTATTACGAAGGTCACTGACTTTTGGCTCCTATTACATCATGAACCTATTCAAGGTTTTAAGAGTTAGTATGAAGTTGTACTGTGGTTGACAAATTTCAACAGAAACAAAACTCGGGTGCAATATCTTTTTTTCAAAAGGGGCTGGCTGAATTCCCTACCCGAAGGCGAAAGCTGAGGTCAAGGATGAATAATGTTAAACCCACATCAACCAATTACTCTGCTACCCATCAGCAATAAGCATGGTGGCCTCTGAAACCTTTGGAGGCAGTGATGGGTTGCGGAGACTAATTTAAGTCGGACCTTATGATCATGTGAACAGTAAGAGTATTGTCTAGTCAATAAGGTAGAGTGGTATTACAATTTTTAATCTAGTTATTTAGCCAGTAGTTCAATGTGAGCACTTACTAACCTTATTGTGATGGATGACCAACTCGAAAACTTGAATATCCCGACACTCAATGGAATATCTCAACACGGCATCTGACGTGGTAGCTGAAACCGTCGCTGTGTTATGGACTGGAATTCCGTCCCATAAACGCGAACGCGCGCGTGACGTGGCGACCAGCGAGTTGGACAACAAGGGACGTGCCTTACTGGACGACTTTTGTTAATTTGATGCCGTGCTCTGAACGTAACGCGATGAAGTTGCCCTGGCCAAACCAATTTGGGATGGAGACGTGGAAGAGTGGCTGTCGGAATTTGAGGCAATTGCAGCGTGCAACGGATTGAAAAGCGAGGCACAACTTTTGACAGCATTGGGAACACTGCTCACCGGACGGGCAAAAGCTGTCTATGCCTTGTGTAAACAAATAAAGACCGCAACATCGTATCAAGAAACACGGGCGGCACTGATTCAGAATTTACAAAGGAACAAGACCGACAAGCGGGCAATGGATCGTTTTTATGGTGCCGGATTTTGCGATACTCAAGACCCCCTCGTTCACTATCAGCACTTATTGCGACAGTTGACTTTGAGTCCTGTCAGAAGCGGAGGTGAACATAAAGGAATAATTGGTGAGGAAGCGGTTTATCTTTAGTTTGCTGACGGAATTGCAGGGGAGTGTTCGGATGACCGAGTCTTGTGGGGTCACGGACATGGAACGACTGGTCGGAATTGCACAGCGCCTACCCGTACGGATGCGAGTCGGACGGCTGGAAGTCAGGGAGCTTGAGGAGAAAGTGGAGCAACTGACGAAGGCAGTGGAAGGTTTGAAGACGAATGTGGAACCAAGAAGACGACAAGTTAGACGAGCACGTGAGCAACCTCACCGTAATCGTTGTTTTGTTTGTAATGGGGTGGGACACTTTGCCCGCCAGTGCCCTAACAGACGTTTTCATCCTTGTTTTTCGGTGGTAACGGGTTATCGTGGGGGCGTTCCACTGGTAAAGATGCTGATAAAAAGAAAATAAAAGATTGTTGTAGTAGATACGGGGGCGGGGCGTCAATTACAAGCAAATTACGAGGATTCCCGTTAAGCCCGATAACTGGAATGTAGCCGCGGTGGGAGAAATGGCGTTAAAGTTGTTGGGGTCCTCAGAATGTTGAAATTCGGATAAGTAATGCCAGACTTCGACACGTAATGACAGTGATTGACAACGTGAGAGAAGCGATAATAGGTGCCGATCTGCTACGTCGATTGAGCCCAAACATAGACCTGGACAAGGGCGAGCTGTGTATTGACGATATTGTCGCGAAATCCTATCGCGAAGAGACGAAGCAGCAATGTCGAAGTGGGTAGCGTCGAGGCAAAATCTCTACCAGAATGTCTGTTTCCAGTCATCAAACAATGTGTTGATGAGTTCGCTGACCCACTTACTAATGCGGATGACCAGTACAGATTCTGTACATGGATGGAACACTCGATAGACTTACAGCCGGGCGCAGAATGCAGACCAGTATACCGGAGAATACCATTCAGGTTGATTCCAGAGTGAAGAGGCAGCTAAAGGAGACGCTGCAGAAGAAAATAATCTGGTGGGCAAGCAGCCCATTTTCGTCACCGGTCCTGTTGACTAGGAAGGCGGATGGAACCTACCGATTTTGTGTCGATTTCAGAGAGCTGAACCGAGTGACAATCAAAGACGCGTTCCCGATGCCTCAGATGGGAGGAATCTTTGCACACTTGCACGAAGCCAGAATAATATTCCTCATAGACCCGAGTTCCGGTCACTAGTAACCACTAGTGATACAGAAGGACAGAGCATAAACCACCTTTGTGTAAGCGGACAATAATAGGAATTCTTTAGGATGCCGTGCGGCTTGTGTAACGCTGCAGCCGCTTTCAGACATTTCATGCTTTACGTTCTGGAGGATCAGGAAGGAATAATCGTGTATGTGGACGACATCGTTATACTTTCCCAATGGGATGTCGGAACGCACAGAAGACTGCGAACAGTGTTACAACAAATCAACGCAGCCTGTATGAAATTGTGTAGTGAAAAATGCCAAATAGACTGCAGTTGGCAACGGAAAAATCCAACAAGTGTTGGAGAAGTTGACAGTCATCAAGAATTTTCAAACACCAGAATCACAGCGGTAACTGAAGTCCTTTTGTCGTCATGGTCAGTTACGATTCGAAATTTATGTCGGAGTTCTCTCAGAAAGGCATATCCACTCTTCCAAATGCTGAGGAAGAAGGAAGTTTGTCTGGACTGAAGACTTGGAGGTGGCGTTCAACCAACTCAAGCAGGAAGCTGCCAACATTCGACGGTGCCTGACGATCCCCAAACCGAATGAGCCATTCACGGTGTCAGTTGATGCAAGTGATATCGGAATCGGAGCAGTTCTTTCACAACCGTCGGGGACAATTGAGTATGCCAGCCGAGTACTGACGGAAGCAGAGAGGAAGTATTCCACCACGGAGAAAGAATGCCTAGCTATCGTCTGGGCGCTGGAGAAGTGGAGGACCTATTTGATAGCGACCACTTTTCATGTTGAGACCGACCACAAACCCCTGATCTGGCTGAAGACGGCGAAGGATCCGCGCGGACGACTGGCACGCTGGGCACTTCGACTGCAAGAGTTCAACTTACCATTGGACATGTCAGTGGCACAAACGTGGACGTACCCGATGTCCTACCGTGACCAATACAGGAAAATGAGCTGCCGGCTGAAGCCTATACCCGTGAACGCAGTATTGGTTGCCGATAAAGACATCTTGGTCAATCAACAGCAAGACCCTCAAGTACGCGAAATATGTGAACATTTACTGGCAGGTACCAAACCCAAGACGTTGACTTCGGGACTGAACGAGCTGTTACAGATCTGGGACCGGCTACACCTGGAGAACGGCCAACTCGTCGTCGATGTGGAGGTGCAGAACGGGCTGCGACCTCGAAGACTGCCATTTATTCCAGTGGATCAGAGGGAACGCGTGATTTAACTGGCGCACGCACAGAGTAATCAGGGACCAGGGCCCGTGTTTTGAGGGGCGGCAATTTCAAGAGATGTTGAAGAATTGGGGGATACAGCGCCTGAGAACATCGCCGTACCATCCACAAACGAACGGGTTGACGGAGCGGTTCAATCGTACAATGAAGGAATGGCTGAATAGTAGAGGCAATAACTGGGAAGAGGGACTGCCGGATGTTTTGTTTGGATATCGCACGACGAAGCATGCAACAACTGAGAGTTCACCATTTGAGCTGACATACGGGAGGGAGCCAAGGATTCTCTTGGATGTCTGTGTGTCCGGAGACAGAGAGGGGACAATTAGTGCCGCAAGAACGACGACACCTGGAACACCGTGCGCTTGAACGGACAACAGAAAGACAACGCCGAAATAAGCAAGCATACGACGTGAGGCACAACACACATAAATGGCGCCCGTTCGAGGCCGGAGATCAAATGAAAATGAGTCCGTGGTTGACCACAAACATCGGGCCCTGACACTAACAAGTTTAAAAAACGACGAAACAGATTATTTACCATCACGAACTGCAGGAAATACGAGCTTCCAGATTAACCAAGGTCCTCGCGGGCGATGGATCAATGCTGTACACTTGACACCCTGGCACACTCGCAGCAAGTTTCTTAAGAAATGAGTGAGTGTGATGGATTACTAGATCGGCGGCGCGATTATTCTAACACGGTGGAATATTTTGACACGGTGGTTATATATATATATATATATATATATATATATATATATATATATATATATATATATATATATATATATATATAAAGCCCATACGAATGGATTTTCGAAACACTAAAGGAATAAATTAAACGTGCAGGCTTGGGATTGTTATTTCGGTGATTGGGGTTTAGAAATATAGATTGCGCCATAGTGAACACCACCCATATCTATTCGTGGCTTTTGAACTTAGATAAGTGCACTTCAGTAGAAAACAGTAGACTAGGGTTCCTCTCATATTGATGCTCAGCATGTCATCGGCATATAATTTTCCGGCAGAAAGTTGCACTGTGGACCCTATGGTTTTTACACGAACATGCTGGCTTATAGTCGATTAACTTTACTACAGCATGGCAAAATCACCGTACTCGAAAGGTTAATCATAAACTCGTGTGAATAGTGTTCAGCTCACTGGATTATTTTGATAGGAGCATAAACAGCATCGCCCAGTTAACTGAAATCAACGACTCCGTGATTGTGACCATCCTGCTTATAACAAGCTAAGTACTAAAAAGTGATACTCAGTCAGTTCAACTAAGTCATTTTCTTCCACCTAGCAGAACACCACTTACACAAGGTTAGGGTTGAAAGTTTGAATATGATGATTAATCCATGCTATTGCAAATCTGATCGACTAACAGGTAACATGTTTGTCTCAAGACTATGAGATCCTTTGTACAAATTCTGTCCCATAAGAGGATATGCACTGCGAATGAGTTGTAACAGTGAAACTCAGGTCTGGTGCTTCCACTCAAAGTGAGCTGGAGGCTCTTAACC
>LOND01000147.1:182419-214346 GCA_014220965.1 Paragonimus kellicotti | reverse complement strand
GTATGCTTTCCTGTCTCTCTGGAATAACGAAGGACGTGTAATATTTACTAGCCTTCTGGGGGAGAGCTATGTAGCGACTATAACAAATGATATTTTTGATAGTCGCATTCACCTGTACACTTTTGTTGATTTTGGTTTTTACCTACTTTTGTTTTAGTCAAGCCATCCCTTTGTAATATCCGTCCCGGGGCTAAAATCACAACTCGCTCCGTGCCTCGCTAGCTTGACGTGTTTCTCTGTACACTTTATTTTCCAGGGTCGATACTAATACACGAGGGTCAACGCGCTGAATCTTTGTTTTCATTGTCGATTGGTTTTCGATAGTGAGTACAGACTGGGTATTATTCTGTTGGACTAGTTCCAACAGGTTGTCAGTGGATAAGTATCACAAGGGAGATCAGAGACCGGGGTGTTTTGTAGCTGCTAATATGGAACCATATTTACTCACAGTGGAAATAATATTTTTTTCCGTTCCATTTCAAACTCCGCACTCGGTGCCGCCAAAGTTTCCTCGTCAAAACGCGTTCAACCCGTTGGATTTGAAGCAGCAGGCGGGGCTAACTTTCGTACGTTTCGGGCTGACGGTGAACCATGTGATCGCGAATTTACTTTGCAAACACATATTCACAACTGTCTGTGTAACTTCGCTGATCACTCGCAGATTTAGGTCCAAACCGAGCTACCTGTGGGAATAGGGTTACCTCATTTGAAAAAGAGATTCCTATTTTTGGATAATCACCTAATTCCAGTTTGTATGTACCATATGTAAACATTACCGAAATATGCATAATACTAGGAGGGACGGCGGACCTGTTTTGTAAAATCGTCGTGGTCCTCCGCTTCGGCAAATTCATTCTGCCTGTAAGGTTATTCCTGAAATCTAATGAATGGTAACCTACTACCTCCCGCAGTTGAACGCAACACCGAAAGTGGACTAGCGGTAGTAGATTTTTTATTGGCCATTGGGATTAAGCAACTGTCCTTCAACTAGAATATGACTCTATGGTACATAGGCGGAAGCGATCGCCAAGACGTCACGGTCATGATTGTGACAACACATATCGGACCTCATCGAATTTACTGGAACATTTCATGCACATTTTCTAGAAGGTTTTCAAGGAGATCTCATGGCTTGTTGGCACTCTTTTTCTCAAACTTCTTTTAGGTCAGCTATGCTAATGAGTTCCTGAAGATTTTCCACTTTAAGACAAGAACAATTACTCGGATACCTAAGTAATTTTGGGCGAAATAGTGACGGAAACGCAATGGCACAACATACCAAAAAGACTTGACGGGGCGGTGCTCTGTAACAAGTCCATTTTGGTCATATGTGCGTCACGCAACCAGTGGTAGTTTTAAAAAAGTGCGGTCTTATCGGTGGTTTACGCATGATCAGTGCACACAACTTTTATGTTCAACAAAAGCTACCTGTGTTTCTATCCGCCAAAAAGCATCATCTTCACTCGGTTTCCAAGTAGACGCAATCACCATTTTCAAGCAACCATAATCATTTCTACAGCCGATGGCCACCTACCCCCAACACATGCGGTCAAAAGCACATACATTCAAGTTACCGCTTCCAGAGAGCACGAAAACACAACTTTCAAAAGGTGGTCCATCTTCATTTTGCCTTCGAACCATCAACGCTCTCCTGACTCGGAAAAATTGTATCTTCGTCGTCGATGGTTTGCAAAGTTTCACTGTTGTCCTCAATGTTCCTTTTACTGTTAGTCAAGTCTATCTGCCATTTCTGAATGTTCACAACGAAGAGCATCAGTTCGTCGTTAGAACTAGTGGTGCGAAGTCATTTATTCTGTGGCCAGATTTTAGGCAATTCTATTCCAGATGTGCCAGGGTGTCAAAGAATATGATCAAATGAGAATTTACTGATAATATGCTCTCGAACTTTAGATATACTGTCAGTCGTCTATGGATGATGGAGAGCTTGCGATGGATTATCAGTTGTAAGTATTACAATGTGATTCTTACATTTTTCGATTGGAGCACACGCAAATGATGATCATGAACATTTGATTATTCGCTTATAAGAATGGAGTAATTTTTTGCTAATTACAAGGGAGCTGTTCACATCTGTTTAAATACAGCTAACTAAACACGAACTCAAGGACGATCCGAGGTTTTTCCGGCGATGTTTTCCCCTCAGGGCAACTGTATTCCAGCCAAATTTTGTTCCGAAGTTTGTTTAAGTGAGGTCTTCAGGGGACTATCAATACCCTAGCGTTGAAAACAACAACCGTTGTTTTAATGGAATGCTACGGGATAACTTTAATATAGGATGACCGTCACAAAAAGTGTGCTGTTTTAAAATAAGAGACTGTGAACTTTCACGGCTTACGTTTCATTCCAGCGCTAGAACTAGAAATTACACATAACGTTTTAATAAACTACCATAACGTCGACTCTTCACAGATGATTTTTGTCTCCATCTGGACCAATCAGGTGAAGGTCACATTAGCAAGATTTAACGCAGCAACCATTCACGTTGCAAGTTGAAATCCTCACTTGTTCGGACAACAGCCTTATGAACAACGGATAAAACAAGATGTTGGATTCCTGACCGACAGTGAATGTCGTGTAGTGATGTAATCATCCTGGTTAGTCTTTGCTGGTCGTTGTTGCCGCCCACGGTTTCCACGGTGCATGTCCTCCATGGTGCAATATACTACTGCTGCTTATCTGTATCTATCTTCTACACTCACCATACGACAATTCCATAGTAAACTGGCCACAATACACGGCCGTGTTTTATACCTCTTATGGGATTTACGAGATACGGCATACAACAAGCAACAATTTGAACGGGCAAAAGGTTAGTGAGGGACAACTCATGACAACCGTGTATTAAAATCGATGCTCAATCTCTTGGTGTGGCATTAAATTCACAGAAGAAAATTTGCGTGAGCTTTTGAGTTACCCGCGCGACACTTCATTGATTCTTAACAAAATTATCTTCAAAAGATGTGTAGAACGGATGCAGTGTCACTTTTAAAGCAATTCTTACTTTGCGAGAATTTCAGTGTACTAGATTTGCTCAAGGAGATATCAGTGTACTCAAAATAAGCCTAGAGAATGTACCAGCGTCCAGAAGAAGACTGCAAGATGATCGTCATTTCAGTAAATACATACTCGATTTAAAAATTTTCTTCGAAAAATAAACGTTATCAACGGGGAACTTTTGTTGCAGTTCGGTTGTCCATTTTCCGTTATCTGGGCAAATACTCTCGAAACACTAGTCCGCTACTTACTGCTCAGCTAATATCCATTACTTGATTTTTAATGTGAACGAAGTGGCTTTTTTGGCTTCAGTTGCCGCTCCTGCTGCGTGCTACGATCTATGTTGTTGATGGTTTGGAAGGTGTTGAGGTCATTTATGATATTTTTGTTGACACATTTGTTTGTGTGGATGAGTTTGAGGAACTTCTTCATTGGCATGAACCTTATCTTCCAGATAACTCCAGTAGTGTGATGTTGATTATGCACATCTTATGTATCCAAGGTCATTTCCGTAGAAATCAATCCCCCCACCATTGCAGTCCACCCTCTTCGTCAGTGACTTATTATCTGCAGTTTTGAAATATTCGGGAAAGACCAACAGTAGTACATAAGATGTATTGCACAGTGACATTTCGATCGCAACTCTTTTGTTATTTTTACGAAACTGATGGATTGTCTCTGTTCTTCCTGATCCATTTTGCGCTCTATTTGAATCTGCGTTACCATACGTACATTCTTTTAACTGCTTTTGGATTTGTATGGATTTTCTTACCATTTCATGCTTCTCCTGTTTGTTCCGTCAGAATTTTCCAGCCACATATTTCCTCTTCCAAACTTGTGTTGCACCCACTGGATCTGAAACAATTCTGTTTTGTTACAACAATTTCATGTTTCCCATCAATGGCAACGATTCCGTTGCATCTTGCTGCTTTCGTCTTGGTCGCACGACCGACTGTTTCAATCAGGATAACTTGATGTTACCTTGTTGCTTACACACACTATATAATGTGCGTATCAGTTTCACGAAAGTTATCGATTGAGAAGTGATTGCGAAAGACATCTCACGCACCACGGTCGGTCTTTTTCGAATACTTCCACAACGTTGTTCGCAAGTGGTATTTTGATCCAGTATGTTGACCTCAAAATTACTCTCCAGGTTGATGGTGGCGTCTCTTTCCAAAACCTGGCAACTATCCTCGAACCGTCTTGTCAGCCACTGGGAAACAACTGTATCAAGTGAATCACCGATTCATTGGAAGAAAGTTTTGTGTGCCTGCATCGCCGAGACATCGGCTTTTAGAACCTTCTTGTTATTGCCTGGAAATATATGAAGTAAACCCGATCTGGCTGGGCCCGAACGTCTGTTTTTCAAGAAGGGACGTGACACCCGAAGTTACAACCGGCATTAGACAACAGAGTACACGTTGACATGGTGTTCAAGATTTGTTGGATTCTTTTCTATTCGAACGTGACACTATTCAACGGGTCCATAGTAGCGATTGTCTTGGTTTGGCTGCGGCGGTGGTGGATATGTGAAAACTCTTCATTCCAACCCAAGTGTCAGAGCTGTTATCAGGTCGGTGAAAGTTATCCGAATTTCATCCACGATGATTAGGAGAGTTGAAAGTTTTCAACGACCAGCCATACATCTGGTGTCAATCTAGTAGATGATCAGCCACGAGCATACAGAGAGCCAGCCAAGGTAATAACTTCTGGTTGGTTGTTTAATGATCCAAATAAAGGGCCACAAACCAGCACCGTAGATAACACCAACATTAACTTGGAGGCAATTATACCTCTCATCGCTGATTCTGACAATAGCCGCCCCTCATCAAAAGCCGGGGATATGCCCTTATTACTAACAGTTAAAAACCTATGTACATAGACGCACGAGGTCTTTGTACCAGGTTGGCAAAGTGTTGCACGTTCGCTGATCTTCGCTATAGCCTCAGCGTATAAAATGACATGTGGCGCTTATCGGATATAAACGACACTGTACTCTTATCGTAGGATCACAGTCTACCTTGTTGTGCCCGAGAAAGCCTCCCACGAAACTCGCTGCTTCCCTTTTGCTGGATACCGCAGACATACTTTAGTGGTCATTCAAGACGGATGACAACACAAATTGCACAACTGAGGTCACCCTTCACCCTTCAGCTGCAACATTACTGAACGACGATCGACCGACTACAACTGTTCGGATCACAATCATCAGAAATTACGCAGCTTGCGTTTTGATGGTTTCAATTCCCGCCAAACGCACTTCGTTCTCTTAGGCGCACACAACATGGCCATGAAATTTTGAACGTTGTTTTTGATCTGGACCTTACTCAGCGCATCCGAAAAATTGACCAGATAACGCCACAGTAACCATATATCCCACGCGAACTTTATTTTGCCGAAAGAACTTGCATTGTTGATAATATCACGGAAGCAGTTCCTCTGTTGATAAGTGGAGATTTCATCTTAGTTCACTGTCATCTACCGCAGTGATCCTTTAAAATATTCTGCGCATCCAACGTGCGTACAATCACACAAATTCTATGGTAACAAGCGCTACTGAAGAAAAACATCAGAACTATCTGTGACTGTTGTCCAAACGGTCTACGGCACTCAACGTCACTATTAATGCGAATAACCGTGAGCGTGACCACCCAGTAGTCGGGGCGTGACGTCGGTCGTCACAGCATTCGGCCGCTGGTCAATGTGGGGCAGGCGATTTGCAACATCCACCATCCCACAACACTGGTTGCTGCTTGTCGTCTCACTGGAGTAATGAACTGTCACAGCCAATTTATTCCGCATTGCAAGTAGCCGATGCATTCCTTGAGCGACTCATTATGTTGCCGTGTATAACGGCAAAGTCGAAGTGTCATAGGTGGCCATCGACTGCTTCGATCATATCGAAAACGCGCTAGCTTCTGCAATGATGCCGTGACACGTTGACACCAACTCTACTCCTGGCAGTACTGTGGGCGTTTCTGGTACAGCAGCTAGTGCTGTAATCCAGCATTTCATCAACGGATATTCCTTTCTCTCCAGACGCTAACTGCCTGCGAAAACGAAACACAGTACGTTTCGTCGTGTTTTCGACAGCTCCATATTTGAATTTGTCCTGTGTATCACCACTTGTTGGCTACGACACCGGTGCCTCATCAGCTATGGCTGACGCACATAGATAATGTGGTTTCGACGCTAAGTGCTAGCAACAATCGCTGCAACTTAGGAATCTACCATTACCGACAGCACCCGGAACGATGTTACGCAACATTTCCAACAGGAACTTTCATCCAGTCCTGCCATCGGTCTTTCGACGCATGTGACCGCCACGCTGCAAAACGTCGCTCACACTGGAATTCGGGCCGCGCCAAACTCACTTCCGATAGTGCGTATGACCCGATATGCAAATGGATCTTTCCGTTTGGCACGATCTTGCTTAGTCTGTTAGCAAGCCGCAGAATCTCGTCAAGTGTTTGTCCCGATTAGCTGACTTACTTCGATTATCGCCCGAGTGGAATGTCTCTCTGTCGATATAGTCGGCCCTCCGCCATTTACTAACGGCATAATCTGTCCTAACATTGATAGGTCGCTTCCCGCAATTACCAGGATTCATCCCAGTACCCAGTACTCCGTCCGGAAGTCGTAATGTGTCCATTCTTCGGACGTCGGGCGACACCTTACGGTTCCACAGCCACGTAGACAACCGATCGCAGCCCTCACTTCCATAGAGGCCACATTGCGGGGGCGAGAAGACATCTGTGTACAACCATATGGGCATCACAGTGGGCCGCCCGGCTGTAAAAGGAAAGGTCTAACTTTCTTGCTATCAACTTAACGCAGCCTCTGCCGTCGCGGATACAATTCATTGGACGGAGGCCATGCCAGTGGTTTCGTTTGACATCCGCGTGGCCCTTAAGGCCTATCTTCACGTTTGCTGCACCTAACTACCTTACGGATAAATCCTGCACCTTCATTGGGTTTACTTTCCGCCTACTGCGTGCACTTTTGGAGTACTGCTTCCTAAGACAACAAGATCACATCGCACACGCGACGTTCTTGCCTAGCAGATAAATGAAAACAACGCCATAACGCGTTTTTTCTCAAACACTCCCTTAATTGCACACACGTTTGTTTGCGTGGACGTTTTAAGATGCCTGAACGATTGGCCTAACGAAAGTCTACTCAAGTTACCTCAACGGACGGACCACTACTAAGTACCCGGTCGTGACGGTTGGCACTGGCCTATTAAAGCCTGCTTAGTCCGATAGGACTGGGGAAACCTCTAGCGCTTCTCAGCAATGTGAGGATGTTACCAACATTGACATTACATTCATGACCACGGCACAATGTTTATTGGGGAGGGTTGGGGCTCAATGAACAATCAAATGTTACCCTGCAAAATTCTGTATTCTTCATTCGTTATTCTAAAAGTTAGTTACAGAGTAAATGTGTTTGCGTCCCTGTACTAGTTTCGCTGATGCAGCCCGCCTGTTTCACACAGTAAGTTCAAATGTGGGTCACTTGAGTTGAAGTAACCTGGGGTTATATGTACGTCGGGCTGTGGACGCCCACGTTATGTTAAAAAAGACTTTTAGTTACGGGGCAGTTGAATAGTGATAATGTGAGAATTAGGCGGATCGTAGATGTCTTCTTCACTTTCCGGTTGATCTGTGCCAACAGCTGAAGCCCACATGCGCCTGAATTTCGGGGGGTTATGTGACTTGTCGGCCCAAAGTAGGTAGATCGGCCATCACTCAAAATAGTTAACTTGAGGTTAAAGTGACCATACTTGGAAAGTCAAGCACCATTGCTCCAGTTCTGCCAGCAAAAGTACCGCAGATTGACGGTCCTAAAAAACAGCTAAAATAAGGTAACTTCCTCAACTACCTGAAAACTCCAGACCTTGAGTTGCTTTCAACCCTGAAATAAACACTCATGGATAAAGCGCTCTGTACTTAACACAGTACCCCCTAATCTTGTTAGTCAAGCGCAGACAAAAACAACAGAAACTGAATTGTCACGAAGCAACTATGGAACTTCAGGGATCACTGTCTACAGACTTTAAACGAATGTCACTGCTGAACCCCAAAAGCGCCTCTCAAAATTCAGCATTGATTGAAACTCGAGGTACTTTGATCCCATATAACTTCAAAGATCCTAAATTGCAGGGTTCAACCGTATTTTTTCGTGTGCATAAGAGCTAGACCACATTCTTGGGGAAAGAATCACATAGCTATGGTCACTTTGGAGCGATGTGCAAACGACTGGGACTTCGCACAAACTGACCGCTGCGTTTTCAAGCTTAAGCACGCCTTAATAACCTACACATCCGCGGCATGTCCGAGTCCCACTTGGATAACTCCACTTTATAAAAGACGTAACTGATTGCATCCAAACTATAAAAATCAGATGAAAATGAAATTAGAATTTTGCCCACGTTCCAGTGGGCTAGTCAAATCACATGGTGGGCGTTGCCATTAAGTCCGAAATGAAGGGTATTCACGAAAGCTGACCACCACATCCTTGCTTACAGTATCTATTTCGTGGACACCGTCAGTGATGAAAGCTTGAAATAGCCTACCATCATTTGGTCGACTTGGACCTGGGTGCCTACGAGAAGCCCAAAAAGCGCCCCAAAACTAAAAGCTCACAGGTCATCAGCAAGTGGTTGGTGTTCACAGGTCTTTGATTAGTAAGAACCAACAACCGGGTCATTCATCACATTGCAATACGCCTGAATTTATAGGTCTGACAGAAACCTGACTCAGTGAAGACGGGCGATTGCCATCCGAGTAGTTCGTCATAGCGATGATGCCGATCATTGCTGATCGGCCGTGGCTGAAAAAAACGAATTCCTCCTCTCAAAATTTCCCTCTCCCAGGCTGCACTTCTTGCAGCCGTACATTGTGGACAGAAGATGTGTCCCATGATTCGACGCGCAACACACGTTCAAGGTCGGGTTTTACCCACTAAGGCGCCATACTCCCGAAAATGAACTTCGTCGGCGGGTAATCTTCCGTTTGGTGTTAACGTTAGCTTCCGAAGGACATGCAGTCTAACATTTAAGGTGGTTCGAATAGGATGAACAGTACTGGTTCAAACAAGTAATCCCCAAAGATACTTCCGTAGAAGAGGATGTCGATGCTGTCGCCCACCTTAATAAAAAGAACCATGCAACTGATACAATATGTTTTATTTATAAGGATAGCAGTTAAAGTAGGCGCATGCGCTGAGTGTGTAACGAAGGGCATGTGACGGATAGAAAACTGGTGACCACGCCCTTGTCTTCATTCTTCTTTTTAATGAAAGCAATCGTTAGCCTTCCTTGGTTCAATCCTATCGGTAGACCAGAAGTACCTATGTAATGTTCAAAACAATCCAGTTTTTTAAATTACCGACGTTACTACAATTTTGTGGCACGTTTCGCACCCGAAAGTCGTTCCATTCTGTTACGAGAAAATGTTTGCTTCAATATCCCAAAAGCGTAAGCGAGAAATGCGCACAAATTCAAGTGTATAACAACCAGTGAATAAATTAATGAAATTGTAAACTCACGTAAAATCACGAAATTAATGTTCAGACATAGTGGGATTCAATGTCATAAAAGTGGAAAAGACACCTTTTCTAAAAATTTAGTCTAATTGGTCAGGAAAAATTGATTTTACTTTCAACGATAGAACCGTTGTTGGGTCACGAGGACTGAGCTCTTTATAAAGCTGCAAACGTAAGGTACTGTGTTCATTATTGTTCATCGGAACGTTAGGTTCCAAAGCTGAGCACGTCAGTGGTATTTCCTTAGTTTTGTTTGCAGTCAATATCTATTCATTGCGACCGAAAGTGTAAGCTTTTCGCAGCAGAGTTAAACTAAAGGTCAAAGTCAGTTTACTGTTTACGCTCATGGGATGCATATCAAATACCCCACTAAGACTGTAAAAGACACTTGTGAGACTGTCGAAAAAATGCACAAGACGGCCATTTTGCTTGGCTGGCGTACGCATATGTACTGAACAAGAAAAGTCTCATATATTAGACAAACAGTTCTTGCAATCTGATGAACCAGTTAACGGTGGAATCATCTCAGCTTGATGTACGCTTGGATGCCGACAAATGACCTATTAAATGACCGAAAAGCACTTCCTGTTCAAACACATTACTGCTGCATCCGGTTGTCCCGCCTTACGAGGGAAACAAACAGTGCCCTATGCTGAGACGCATGGCTTCACCAACGTAGTAATCGTGGACGGGTACGCAAAAAATTCGATGCTCATTATACAGTTGGCGCTTACTTACAAAAGTGTACATACTACTTCCGGCTGTTTTCAGCGCAGAATGTAGTCGTTGGTTTGCCTGAAGTTCTGGCGTCCATTCCGATGACTAAAGCCGTTTACCACGTGAATTATTCATCATCATGTCCCATGAACTTAAATAACACCTACATCCTCCATGTACCTGTGCAGTCACTCCTGGAACTGGAAGAAAGTATGAACTTCACGATCCTCAAAAATCGACTTAAAACAATACCATCGGTTACTGATGTGATGAACACTTTCTGCAGTATCGTATATATACGTTATTTCTACATCCGTTTATTCACAGACAACCACCGTCACACGGAATTGACCAAATCAACATTCGAACACGACGCACGCTGATGTCGTTTTCAATTATCAGCCAATTAAAACAAACACACATTCGTCAGTAATACCCATTCCGGTGGCTTCAATTCCTCGGAAAGGTACCAAGCAGAATACGTGATTGAATACGTTTTCTCCAAAGTAACTGAAGAAATCACGATTTAAAATTAACATTCGTGCCTTCCTTGCAAATGTGACGCTGCCATCGGAATTACGCGAGCTGCACACTGTTTATCCGACGAGCTCTAAATTCGGTATGTTGATGAAGCTTGATATCGCTCACTTGTCGAAGCGTGTTCTCGCGAAATTTTTCCGTCTTTATTTTCCACAGTTAAACCAGTGTTTACATGCATCTGAGTTTCACGCGCGCGTATCGCTCTACCATCAGATGACCCATCGTATTTGGTTGTGTTCACGTGAACCATTGGGTCTCTGATCTTGAAATTTTGGTGGATTCAACTTTGAACTTTTTAGTTTTCTACTGTTTAGTTTTTGACCATTTTCCTGTACCTTAGCACACCATTAATAAAAAGGTCACCAATACGACCGTCTCCTTTTGGATCGGAGTCGGTTGCTCGACGACTCCAGAATTTATAGACGCTCGCTGCATCACAGGTGCGAATATTCTGGATCCAACCTATAGATAGAAGGTGCGAGCAGGTTGAGCGTGGCTCGGAGAGGCTCTAGACTCCCGGGAACAGTAATATTTAAGCATCCAGCATGGGTACTGCTTCGCATCCGGCTCTTACATGAGGCGTGTGCCTTTGCCACGTTCAGTCACAACTACGTCCTGAGATTCATGAGAACGTCCGGCTTAGCTCATCCTGTTTACCACGAGGGTGTGCTATGGTTAAAGTTGTTCTAGGTTGATTGTCGTACCTTAGGGACAAAATTGTGCAATGATTAAACCCGGAGACCGTTAAAAAGAATGAAGCGGTCATTCATCGACTACTCAGAAAAATCCTTGCTCCTACGTTATTCTAAGCAAAATTCACGGCCCCTCTACTGAGCGCCATGTGTCCTGTTGGCTGTCTACCTAAAACTGCACGTTTGCGGCTATTTTGCGCACTTCTGTTGTTGCAGACCTTCGTGACACTCATGAAGAAGTCCGTTCAGCAGCAATAATCCGTTTAACAGGTTATTCACCGACATTCCTGCATGGCAAACTGTTTCACGCAAGGAAGAACAGTTCCCATCATCCAGACATATAACTCCACTGGTGCCGAAGGAAACAGCAATTATCACGCCGCAGCATTTATCTCACTTGTTTCATCGATCGGCTTCCAATCGCTCGAAAACATGATGCCGGTTGACGTACATGAAAGGATGGTAAACATAACTTGGCTGACAGTTTCCACCAGGTACCTCTGACGACATGCATTTCCAAAGGCCTCGAGGCCAGCGTGGACGACTGCATCCGAAGGGACTCAGCAGTCGGACACTTCCTATAAATAGAGCATCATTGCCTTTGAAGTGGTCACTGGTGTTACTAATGAATTATTCGGAATAATTGGCTGGAGACGCCATCCACTGGGTGCTACCATTTTAAAGTATGCCAGTCTACTTGACGACGTAAATATCCATACCCATCAGCTGTGTTTGGGAGGGCCTCGTCTTAAAGGCAGCCACGGAAACAGGTGCTACATTATATAGCGAAAAAGAGGTCCACTACTTAAATCGGTCTAGAACTCCCACCCGCAGTTTTTACGGCTCATCACCACAAATACCCAAACAATTGCTGCGTTGCTAATTCTGGTTGTAGTAATCCACCACCCGACAGGTTGTGTCAGTTTCTCGACCTACATTTGCGTAGACGCTGTGAATATTGAACAAGGTCTGTGATCCACACAAGACTGTGGTGAATCTGAATAACTTACATGATAGGTAACTGCAAATAAGATGACCGCAAGCACAAGCGTGACAAAATTACAAGCAGTTGATCCACGATAGTCCGTTTACTGACGTAGGTTCAGAGTTTCATCGAACCAACCGAAGGTACGTCCGATGCGTTTGATCTGCCTTGCCTCTGCGGCGGAACTTCGAAATCACGGTGGAGATGATCGTCAAGATACAAATCTGGAAATACGCTGAAGTGAGCAACATACTTTGCTGGCCTTCAGTGTCCCCAGAACCTAGCTCACGGAGGACAGAGAGCACATGAATAACAAACGACTCGTTACCACCGGGCAAACGTGCATTAATCACTTTGCACACTTTAGACATCAGCTGTTCATGTACGCCTGAGAACACCAAAATGTGTGGAACACAATAAAAGTTACGAAACATAAGAGACTGTGCAGTCACAACAAGACCTATATATCTCCAAATAGATTAGGACGTTGTCGCCGGCTTGACAGCACAAGTTCCACTATCTTCCAGCGTTTCGCGTCCGACAGCTATGCGAACAATATTCCGATCTCAGTGAACAGTAAATAGCGTACCTCGCAATCGTTAATGCTGGTATGGTGTAATACTTGAATTTATGGACTTAAAGCTGTCGTATGACGTCGGTTTGAGTTGGAACGTTTTGAGTAAGCAAAAAAGAACACATCGCGTAGGGTGCCATAAACAGTTGTCACTTATGTCACGACTCTAGCTCAGTATATTGCGTACGTATTAAAAAGGTCACCCCAACACTGGTTGGCATAAGTGGCACGTACACTGTTGCAAACAGAAATATGATTGGACTAGTCAAGACCAAGGAACTAGCTCAGTAGCTGAAGAGAAAATAAGGCATTTGTTTTTCCGATCAAGTTTTTGTGCCCTAAACTGGTCTTTCATACTAGCACCGTGCCAGGTTGTCCTTCGCGGTGAGGTTTGGATGAGAGCTACGCATCTGTGTGGTGGGTGTTTTAGTTGTTTCTTCCGTCTCAGAAAGTTGCTGGTGATTACTTGAAAAAATAGGGGTAAAATGTATTGAATCGCTCGCCAACAATTCAAATTCACACTAAGTTACGCGTGATTTGTTGATTCAACGAGCACCTTTCCTAATATCCAAAGACAGAGAAAATAATCTGCCTTTGAAACGGATAGTTAGAAGCCGCCCGTAAAACCCGGATTTGATACGGCGCTGACTGAATTGAATCTCTCAACTCGAATGTGGAAAATTCTCAGAAACTGAACGGGTAATGTGCCCGTACAGCTTGGCATCGCTCAGTACTGAGTGCGATAAACCGAAATTTAGCCCGTTTGGACAAATGGTCATTGGTTGGGTCAGATGAAGACGATTGTTCTTGCAACAAAAAAAAATTATAGAAGGCAGTTGTCTCATTTTAGCAACTGGAAATTTACGGTGCTCAAACCGAATAACACCAAGGTAAACGTCAGCAGTAGCTCATGTAACAATAAAGATGATTAATGCAGCTTATTTAGGGAGGGGAGCAGAACGCAAGGCCACCTTTCGCCACTAATGGAACAAAGCTCAACAATCTTAAAATAGTGCAACGGACATTGACCAAATCAACAACGTGGATGTAAAAATATATTACTGCGCAGGACCTGTAATCGTCAGGGCGGCATGTGTCAGCGTTAGAGAACATTTTCTGATGAGTCTTTTTGAGGATGCAGTGTATGCTAGTTACAAAACTTTGTGAGAATGTTGGTAAATTTCAGCGTGCATATATAGCAAACCATGTTGCACGGAATGTTTGTTTGCATGCACAATGTTCTAGGTCGTCTGGAGAGGTGAGTCCTGAGCACACAGATGATAAGACGGTGCGCGACTAATACAGTTGTCGTATCAAAAAGCAACAAGTCGATGTGTTGCACGAGCGTGGCACCCAGGATAATAATTCTCCAATCGCTGTACTTCGTTCTGTCCGTTTCGTGTGAAGCAGATCGTGGTTTTCAAGAGGGGAAATTTCAAAGTCATATTACACAAAGAAAGCACCATCTTCCGCCCAGTGCTGAGTGATTTTCTATATTGTAAAACGAAAGTTGCCCTCGTTAACACTTGCAAAAGCCATTGTTCTGAATTATGCGAATACGTGGAACTATGACTGTTACCAACTGAGGAGCGAACGATACTGTCTGCGCTACGAAACGTTGTAAACTTTGGAAATCGCATCAGTAATCAGGTGGTCTCATCTGACCGGCGCATAAACAGAAATTCAACGCCATATTGATTTTCGCATGGCTGCCCTCGAGAGATGCCAAATAATAGCGAACACCCTGAGTTGAAACACATAAGTTTAGCCACATCACTCCTTATTAGAAGTGATGTAACTGAAAGAGACGAAAGTGGGAGTCGCCTGTTGTCGTGTCTGACGCTTCAAGCAGAAAACTGATTAAGGCTAGTGGGGAGAAGACTGTAGCGATGACGTTAGTCGATGTAATGTATAACCACATCTACGTGGATAGCCGGGTAGGAGATGTATGGGTTTAGGCTCGTTTTTATCAGGAGCTAGGCACTTCCATTTCGGCCTTTTTTGTGGTGCCTCCGCAATAACCCAACTGAACGTGGTAAGCTGTTAAATTGTAATCGTCAGGTTCTGTCCACCATCTGACGTACAGAGACTGAGGAAACGTAGAAACCTGGTTTCCTTATCACTGGATGGCTGAAAATCAAGACAAGCAATGTAGTGGGTGCTATGCGTGCGACATTCTACTCGTGTGAGCTATTACGAACATAAAGGTTGCAAAAATAGGGACTTGCCTCAATTAAGCTGGAAGAGGTGGTTGTGCGCTTGTGTGCAGGCAATGAGTTCGTGATGATGACGGCCAAAAAAGTAGACTGCTCATCACTGTTCACTGACAACACAGAACATAGGCCGCACTTCCGGCCTATCCACATTTTGAACGGTCTACCAGGACGGGCCATCTAGAATGTTCACATCATGAACAGTGGCACGTACATTACAGATGTATGGGTATGATGGAAGGAAACATGACTGTTAAATCGCTCCAGGCGATTTTCGATGATTCATTCAGTAAAACGTACTGGAGAATTTCAATAACGTTCATTCGGGCGGTTGGGTCAATAGAATTATCTTCCAAGCATAAATAACGTCAGAAAAGCAATCGAAAATATTGGAATTTAGGGGGTACTGCTTGACAAAATCGCGTTTAATGTGTTAAATCGCTCCTGGCGATTTAGGGTAATTCACTCAGTAACGCGTATTCGACAATTCCAATAACGCTTATTCAGACGGTCGGGTTGACGGGACTATCTTCCAAGTCCAGAAAACGTCAGAAAAGGCGGTCGAAAGTATTGGAATTTATACGGTACTGTTTAATAAAATTACAACAAAGGTACTATCTCACCTTGAATGTGAATCAACCGGGTACACAAATTATCCAGCAAAGGAGTACAAAATGGAGCAGCTAAGCACGTGTTCACAAACGGCCACCAGTCAACGGGAAATGACCTCATTAAAACAATCGGGTACAGATGAAGATGAAAACGTGTCAAACAATACCAAGAAGGAAGTTTTAACAGACAATGACAGTTATAAAATGTAAGAAAGTAAACCTTTTATGTGCAGTTATGGTACAAAATGTCATGATTGTTTACTGCACACAATAAAGACAACTAAAGGCAAATTAAGGATCGGCCCTTTTACAAACAAACCAAACATACCTCAACGGATTCATCGTTCCGCATCATACCAGACAAAAGACGACAAACGTACCAGACGAACTTCAACAGATCCAACAAAAGATACCAACTGACCCTGAATGTGAATCAACTAGACACAAACTATCCCGCAAAAGGATTCGAAACGGAGTAACCAAATGCGAGTCCACAGCTAGCCACCAGTCAACGGGAACTTAGCTCAATGAAGCAACTGGTGCATAAAAATCCAAAAGCGTGTACAATAATACCAAGACTGAAGTTGCAACAGATGAGCAATGATGGTTATGAAAAAGAGGAAAACAACTTTTATTTGCTGTCACGGTACAAGATTAATCATGGTTGTTTACTGTACACAGTAACGGCAAATGAAGTCAAAATTGGGATTGGCCATCTACAAGCAAACTAAACGTGCCTTCGCGGATTCATCGCTGCGCGGCAGACTGAACAAAAGTCGGCAAACGCACCAGACGAACTTCAAAATATCCAGCACCCCCGTAGAACTTCACAAATGAAATGCTGTAAGGTCTGTGCCGCGCGTCATAGCCTGAACATCATGCGGTGGAATTCACACAGACTGAATGACGTGGTTATCGCTGTTTTGAAAATACCTTCCGGTGTAACTGCTATGCGACGGTGTGCCCGAGCAAGATCCAATTTCGACATCACGTTTTGACCGGATAGTCCTGAAGGAAATCCTGAATACTTGGCACTTGAAAATACCACTGAAAACCATGATCTGGATGAACAGCCATCAGAACTGTCGTTTGGGACCACGGTCAAGTGTGCACAACTCTTCACCTCAGGTATTGACGGGGCTGTGGCTAGTAGCGATGAGCGCATAGTTCTTCGGATTGGCGGAGTGACCAGGGAGAAACGTGCCAGTGATTTCGGTGCCGGCGTTAACAACACATTTGATGTCGAAGTGCCTATCTCTCAAGTAGAGTGAGCGAATTATTGGCCAAAGAAAACAGTCCTAGAAACCACGGCAAAAAATCTTCGGGTTCACTAATCGAGTTGTTGTGATTCGACATAATCCGATCAGGCAAGTCTTGGTGAAGAACGATAATTTCGAACAGACAGGCGAACAATGTCGAAGTAGTACCAAATACTGCGACCACCTGACCGTTGCATCCACTGGCTGGTAAGCAGCATTCATGGGGATAACGAGAGGGGCAGTGTGTCGTCCCAGTCAAAGTTAGCTTCGACAGGGAACAAGAATTAGTGTGCATGCTACACTGGTGTTACTTGACGCAGTTCGCTGATTCAAATAAAAGACGGGCTGGAGCTGCGTGTAACCGTAAATGTCTCTGTAATCTCTGAGGTACTAATGTTTTTAAGTAAATGAAGTTGTTACAATTTTGTGGTGTATCCCAGCTCATGAAATCGTAGAATTCTGTTACTGGAAAATCTTTTGTTTTAATCTTCCGAAGACGTAAGCAAGGAATGTGCGGTAGTTCAATGGCATAGGGATTAATGGAAAAATAACAAAAATTTGCATTTACGTTATTTAGGAGAATTATGGTGGAATATAATGAAAATCGATGTCATAGACGTGGAAACATGCTTTTATTTAAATCTGAATGTAATTAGGCAGGAAAACGTGATTATACTTCCGACGATTGAACCGTTGTTGGATCATGAGGACTAAGCTTTTTATAAAGCTGCAAACGTAAGATATGCCAGTAAACATATTCCAACGTAGGATTATGCGCAAAAACTGGGCAAGTCAGTGGTATTTTCTTAGTTATATTCGGCATGCATAGCCATTCGTTGCTACCACGGTTGTAAACTTTTCCATGGAATCATGACGTACGCTGGAATGCGGACGAGGTGACCTTGCTGAACGGTCGACATGGAGGAGCACTTCCCACCTAAAAGCCAACAACAGTTCCGTGCAACCGTCCTAGTTCACGAGCGGAAGTAAATACTACCCTATGCCGAAACACTTACTACTGCTCTATCCATTTATCCTGCCTCACGAGTTAAGCCAAACAGCACCGTATGCTGGAACACATAGCTGGACGAGTGAAGTCTTCGAGGGCGAACACGCCAGATGTCGACGTGAATTATCTATGTGAAGTCTGTCCGCCTGTCTGTTCGCCCTTCTCCAGCACAGAACGTAGCCATTTGTTTCCACGCGTTGTGGATGTCCTTCTGGTTGACCGAAACCGTGTGTCAACTAAAGACCCCATCATCTCGTCCATTGAATCTGATATCTGCAAGATAACTATACGCAGATGTGAAAGAACTCATCAATAGGGTAATCGCCTTGAAAGCCGTAATATAGTGTTTTCCCTTAAAACATTAAAAACCAACCGAATAAAACAGAATAAGGAATTAGATGAAAAAGTACTTCAGCATCCATGTACTGGCAGTAACACGTGCAACCGACCACAACAACAGCGGCCATACCGAATTTCGAAAATGACATGCGATAAGGTCGTTTTCAGTTAACGGCCAGTTAAAACAAACAGATATGAGTCCATGACGCAGATTTCGGCGATTTCAGCTTCTATGTCAGGTACCAAGCCAACAGAGTGGATTTTTGAGTAAGATATTTTCTTTTACCCACGATGTCTGGAGAAATTACGGTCTACGACTGGCATTCAAGTAGACGAAGACTGGACAAAAGATATGCTTTCAAATAATGTGCGACAAGTGTGCTACTGGAACGATAACACGGGTACAATCATGGGTACCGCTTGACCATATAAAATAGTGCAAAGTAGCAGGCATATACAGATAACGCTAACAGTTCCGCTCCGTTCCGATCACCCCGCAACATTCGCGGCGGTTGCACCTGAGGTCCAGTTTCCTGCGCCTTCGAGCCCCAGGGACTCCCAGGGGCCGAAACGATAGAGGAAGACAGAGCTTAACTCCAGTTTTGCTTGAAGGAACCGGAAGGAGTAACGCTCAATTGGAAAAGCTGTCGAATGATATGACAATCTGGTCGATTTGTAAACTTCATCGCCACCAACACTGGTGCGCCGTGACCCTCCTTCTGACCCACTGTTGCAAGACCAAGTAGCTAGGGTGTTCGGGATATAACAGTCTAAACGAACACTCAGACGAGAAGAAGACGGACTGAGGGGCAGAAATATTGTTCATTAGTTAAAGGACACTTATACGAAGAGGTAGCAGGTAACAGTACCGAGACAAACACGCCGCACAAGAGAAAGGACAATGTGAGCAACGCGAGTAATATTCCAGTTGGTAGTACAGATCACACCGACACATCGTCTCACCTGACTGGATGTCTTCTTCTCTTACTTGGAGATAACTGCTAGGAAGCGTTTGTCAGGCTCACACTGCGAATCGATCATCGTAAGGTTCGATTATACATACAGTAGCAGCTTGTTCCATGCATTTACTGTTCTGCGTGAAAAGAATTAATCTCAAGCAGTAATCCCCAACTGAGGTTTAGCTAACTTTAGCTGAAGTCCGCTGAGCACCGAATTACGACTATCAGCAAACAGGTATCCCCTGTGTCGAATGTTCGCTTCAGGAATGTTAAATCGCCAGAAGAATCAGATTACGCGTTCTAGTAGCCTAGTCTTACGCACGGTCTGGGCTGGATATATATATATCTTAAAATGGGCAGAGGGCAGAAGACTATACGTAAATATATATATATCGGTAGTGGTTCTATAAATTCAATAATAAACAATGTAAATATAAAGTAACTTACGACTAGGTTTACAAACGCATATAACAGTGCAGCGGAAACGTGATAGAGCGTCCAGTTAATTCCAGCGGTAAAATATGTAGTGCGTAACTGTTACTCATATAAACAAATGTGGTATACTGTGTTAGGAATCGAAATATAAGTAGGAAAATGGGATACAGTTGCATTGTTTATGGCCGATATAGAGTCTATTGAAATGAAATAAATGTTGACGTATCAAACGGTTAGGAGTAAGAGTGAGTATTACAAACAGACGAGTCACGTTGAATTCGGAAATAAAGGCATACTACTATAAACAAGTGAGTAGAATAACGTTAAATGTGAAATTGGATTTCACAAGGGTCTTGAAAGCCTCCATGAGATTGCTCTCCTGTGCCTTCATTTGAGCAATAAGCGGTTAGGGTATTTGAGTCGGCCTGAGCAATTCATTCTTCTGAGTTTCACAGACAACCTGCGGAATCTACGTTGGACTCTCCCCGATGCCTACTTATATATCCACTAGGATGCAGTACATCATGTGCAGCTCTACGTATGCCTGAAATAGGAACAATCGAACATCGAGTTGCTTCGAGGATACGATTCCCTCTAATTGATATATCATTTATTTGGCTCTCCTAGCTGACGCAATCCACTGGGTAGCTGCCCTGTCATCCGAGGTTGGTTAGATCCTAATATTTCCAACTTCGCAAATTTGTTATACATCCGTGAATGTATTGTGCTCTCCAGTTTGTTTGCCGGCTCCTTCTACCTTAGCCCCAAGCAGCTGTTTTCACCTTGCAACGTTGGGTCTCAGCTCCCACTTTGTAGTTCACCGATATACTTTGACGAGACATTGTTGTATAGAGCTTCTCGTTGGGCACTCTACCGACTTCACATGTAGCACGGGTAGCTCGGTCTTTGCATCAGGCCATCAACTTGAATCAAGAAGAGTAAGTGGCTCAAGATTGACCCTTGTGGTACTCTGCTGCTAACAGCCACAATGCTGGAGTTGACCCCACGCAGCATGCACGTAAAAGCTTCCACCGCGCAAATATTCCCCAATGCACGCCATAGCTTTCTGAACACGCTTGAAGCAGTTAGACTGCGTATTGGCGGTCTATGTTTCACCTAATCAAACGCTTCCTCATAGTCAGATCAACACACCTTGAACCTGGCTCCTTATTCCAACCTGTCTTCAATTTCGTTTAAAAGGCTAACAAGCGTGTCAGGCAAGATCGCTGTCCAACGAAGCCATGTTGACGGGTCGTCAGAAGTCCAGGTTTGGTAACCTGGCTGGCCACCCTGTCTCTGACCAGTCTTTCAGCTCCTTTAACTGTGGAAACGTGAGGTTAGTCGGACGCTAGGCAAAAGTCCCTCTTTGTTGCAACCTTCATGAATTAGGGTCACCGCCGCCAATTTCTACTCAGCTAGTAGCTCACTCTCCTCCAGCGACATGGAACACAGGCGTACACTATAGTAGTGATCGTTTCAACCCTCTTTTCTCTTCTCCCGTTTCTTCCAATTTATTGTTCATTTATTGTTTATTGTGCCGTTGGCTGAAGATATTAAAATCTGGCTGGTTTTGCGTGATCACATAACCTCTCGGGTTCGCCCCGATACCGAGGCAAACGGCAGGGAAGCTAATAACACACCGGCCCTTCTGAGGCGTTTGTTTAGAAAATTCTAGCGGTCATGTTTCAGTAATCTGTACGACAGCTTCATTCGTCCTCACATTAATCAACCTTTGCTAGCGACTGTCCTATAGGTGTCCCATGGATGTCCTGCAGGACGGTCGCAAGAAAAGCTGTTTGGCACAATCGATCCCCCAACCGTTGAATAAATATGAAACGTGACGTGTGATGCATTATGGACGAAATTAGTAGACATCATTTGTCCGAAGTAACTTGTTTGTTTTCGCCAAATTTGAATAATCTGCTGCCCGCGAATTTTAAAACTGCACAATGGAAAAGCCGCGTGGGTTCTCGGGATATAGTGTCTACCGTCTTACGGAGGTGTAAACTTGTGAAACCTTCGTGAAAGCAAAGAAAAGGTTACTGACGGAGGTGGTGGTTCCAGCTACTACTCGCATAATTTTTTTGAGATGTCCACGACAGACAGTATAACAAGTTGACGCGTGCGCACGGAGGGAGGTTGAAAGGATTATCAACTTTGGGGCAACTCACACGGAAGAAGTGCTATCCCATGACTTACCCACTATTCCCATGCGTTCAGTTCCAGCAGAATCGCTGTCAAATTTGTCCCTATATCAACCAGGTGAACGTGCGGCTACCTTTCGATTTTGATTCAGCAGACGTCGCCGATGTTACGCAAGACATTCCAGAGAGGAGATGCTTACGAGAAGTCTGCCGTAGGATTGCGTTTCGAAATACCATCAACCGTTGCCATAAGTGTGATGCTTACTGAACTGGGTCATTCCCAATTGCCCCTCGCACGTCCGAAAGCAGGAGAATAGGTGGGGGTATTATGCTCACTTCGGTGTAAAGAACGTTCTCGGCAGGGTGTTTAGAATGCGTTGAAAATGCGATGTTGTTCACTTGCAGCTTCATGTCGATGGTGTAAGTTTGTTTAAGAGCTCCCGTACACAGCTTTGGCCAATTCTTGGTCGTTTAACCTATCCAAAGACTGCCGTGTTCATCATCGGGGTATTCAGTGGTCAAGCAAAGCCTGCAAACGTGACCGATTATTTCCAAGATCTTATAGACGAAATGATGGACCTACAATTACGTTGATATCACCATGCTGATAACGGTAAGCGCTGCACACTTCACCTCCTCTGCTTGATTGCCGATGAGCCAGCAAGCGCAAGTGTACCAACACTCAAGTTACTTCTCATGCGAGAAGTGCTGCGTGCGTGGCGTCTACATCGGTGGACATGTAACCTTTCAGCACAGTGATTGCGCACTCAGGTCTGACTACAGCTTTCGTTCTCGTCTCCAGCAAGAACATCACACTGGCGTGTCACCATTCGAAGTCTACCAGTTGATATGGTGACCTGTTTTCCTTGTATCATCGGCTTTCGAGGAGCTTTGGCGTCACGAGAAGGTTGATCAATCTGTGGTGTTGCGGCAGCATTCAGAGAAATATCCGATTGTCGTATGCTTCTATCCGCCAAATCAACCAGCGACTCAATGAAAACAGAGGGCAATAATGTGATTTCTAGAGGAAGTTTCGTACGCTGGAAGATGCAGACAGATGGAAAGCATCCGAATTTCGTCACTTTCCGCTCTGTCTAAGTCTGGTGGTTCGAAATCCAGGATAAAGGGAGATACGAACAATTTCTTGAAGTTTTCCATTTGTGTCTACGTTCTCAGCAACGGACAGTTAGCGAAGCATTACTTATCATTTGTTGAAGGGATGCTCGTGAAAACAGTCGACCAGTTTGGCGCCTTATACGGCGAGGAGGAGATGGTGTTCAACATTCACTGTTTAACACATTTATGCCAAGACGTCCGGAGACGTGGACCCCTCGATGGGTTTTCCGCATTCCCGTTCGAATCACATCTCTCCCGTCTGAGGCGACTGGTGCGATGTCCGACTTTGCCAGCTTCTCAACTGTTCCGCAGGATTGCTGAAAGGCATGATTGCGATTTCTTTGTTGAAAAGCCAACATGAGATTATGCGTTGTATCCTGGTCTTCTGTCGCCGAGCTACCAGAATTCTGGTTTTGTACTTGATTGCGCATTTTATTCCGATAAACCGCCTAACAACTGCACCATAGTGGACGGAGCGCCCGCGGTCATAGAGCTCATCCAGGGAAACGATTTATCATCAGGTGTTATAGTCAAGTGGGGTTGTTTTCTGAAAAGTGCATTCAATCCGTCGACTTGAACATTTTTTGATGCTGCACTTTATCATCCAAAACTTTTGGAAAACTACTGCCGAAATTCATTACAAACGTTTACGTTTCAAATTGTAAAACCATTGCATTGTTCATCCAATTTTGCATACAATGAAGCAACGACCTGCCGTTCGTCTTTTGTTCATATTAAGCGCATCATGATTACATCGACCATTACTTTCAGATTCACTGCGTCATCGAGCTTGAGGAGGGATTGTTTATTAACGCATACAAATAATGATTTACCCCCAAGATAAGGTGCGTTGGCCACGACTGGGGTCGAAGCAAATACATCGTTTGCTCTCAGAACGTTTGCCAGCACCACCGTCGTCAAAGGAGTATACCGTGAAAGTTCTCAGAAGAACAGGTAAAATTTGTTCCGCTTGTCCATTCCATTTTCAGACGACCTTCGGACTGCAATGCGGTTATGAAAGTATCTTTGAGGAACTGTCTGAGCTTCCTTCCGTCGATGCCGCAGTTCCTATGGAAAACCCTGGCAAGCGCGTAATGTGGGCAGTATGCCATATATTTCCAGCTTGTCCAGTGAACGAATGTTTAGGCGGACTTCACAGAGGATGGCGAGAGTGTACCCAGTGAAAAGGCTTTTACAGTGGACATCGGTTATTCCCCGCCACCGCCGCCATTGCATTGCCTGATCACTGCATCCGTCAACGCAAGTGCGCCTACGAACGCCGTTTTCGTCTGCAACCACCCCGTTGCTTCCAAGTAGAAAGTACAATGGCTGAATTAAAGTTCGCTATGAAGCTCCTTAGTGGGAAGCCCAATGTGGTCAAATAAGTTCGACAGTAATGCACCCCTTTTGGCCACGAGAGAAAAGATAGATTTATTGCGTGGTAAGCGTTTCCGATGTTAGTTAGCCCCCCAAAAGAGGATTTCAGAAAGTTGTCCATTAGAACGTGCGCATGCACGTGTCTGGAACTGAACGCGTTACGGTTCGTGATTGTTGGAGGTCCCCCAAGGGTTTTGGACGATTTCCTAGTGAATTTTCCGATGAACTGTGTTGAGGCTATCCAAATGGTGAACAAACAACTGGAAGATCGCGGACTGTATCTGAAGATGGAAAGCATATTCCGACTGATTACGTGGACAGAACTAGCGGAAGAACAATGGGAAATTTTGCACGGAACGAGATGGATTCCCTGATAACGGACGAGCTCGCCAAAAATATCAACTGAAGGGACGTCAGTAACAACTTATCGTTTGCATTTACAACCCTGTCGCAGCTAACTGTTGGTAAGGTTATCAGTACACTAAAATGTATAGGATGCTACAGTGCGTCGGAAGTTTCCAGGTTCTTCACACAAGACTTTGAGCGAGAAACTCCAGAGATGGATCCACAAGACCAGAGTGAGGTATGCGCAGCTGCCGAAGAACAGTTCACATCAGCACATGAATCCACTTCACGTGGACACATACTAACCCTGATCATAACATCAGCGTTGTAATTTTCTTACTGCTAATATATTGTCACAGTGAATAGTGTGCTTTTTCGACGTCAGACGCCTCTTCCGTTATTTCGCGATAAGTCGGGGTGGTTACGTTAGTGGAAACGTGCAGAATTACCTGTCGTAAGTATAATCGCTAAATTACGTGCGGAAACCGAAAATGTGGTATAAGCCGTGCTACGCGGAAATTTTTTCTGACCGTCCTATGAGTGACCTAAAAATGTTCAGTTAGGACGCTCATAGGACACTCGCGGGACACTCATAGGACAATCGTGCTGGTTGGGAAGGGATCTTTGTTTGGTCTCCTCACTTACAAAAGGACAAATCTCATTTTGTGAACTGTTCAGAGAGCGTGTGACGAAAGGCGTTCGTGGGTTCAAGTGTAAAACCCTACCTTGAGCGGCTTCAGGAACTAAATCTCGTTTCTCTGGGATACTGCAGACAGAGAGGCGACCCAGAAATGGCTTTCATGCTTCTGACGATCCAAAAACATCTGTGCAGATCCCTGTCCACTCACGCGGACACTGGCTCATTCGGAGGTCACCCCATGAAACGAAAAAGTCAGTACAGCAGACATGAGCTAAAGCACGGCTTCTTCTCGGTCCGGGCCTGCAAAGCTTGAAATTCTATATCATAGCGTACTGTGAGTACCACCATAGTGTGTGCGTTCATATTTCGTCTGGATCGCCACCCCAGAACATAGTCTGTGCACCGGCAAACTCTTCTGCGCATAGCCCCTTGTGTATGTTCGTCTGTCAAACAATTCACGTATAATGGTGCATATTCATTGGGATATGAAATCAATTTCGGCTCTCCGCGGAATCAAGAAAAGTTGCGACTTGAAACTATCCCTCTGGTATAAAGATTCTTTGTTTAGAGGAGCGCAAACATCGGAAGCTGTTGCCTTCCACTTCTGTCCACTACCTATTGAGCCCACTGAACCACTGAAGAACTTATTGTTTTTATAACCGGTGACCGCGCTGTTTAAAATGGAACCTCTGCTAGCGGTTTGTCACAATCCGGTCTTTGTTTCGTCATGTCTGAAGGACTGGGACAAATTTGGGAAAAAAAACTTGTAAGTCTATGTTGCTTTACCGTGATGCCTGTCCATTCCTGAACGCCACGTTTTACGGCGCATGTTTCCGAATAATACATGTGTTTAGCAGGCAACAGTTCCGATTTCATGGACTCAGACATTATTGTTGGTTTGTTATACTAGAGCGACTGAGGGATCTTGCAAGTATGCTCCCGCAGACGATTATGTCTTCCGTTCTTGTTGTTCCAACGTATAATTATCACTGCTATAGTCCGTTATATGTTGATATCTTACATTCCGAACGCTGTTCTTTAGCTTCTTTACATGCACTCAAGGCTCATTCGCTCATCCAACGCGCTGTTGTTCTGCGTATGCAAAATGTAACTCGCGTACCCAGCTAATAAAGTTCTGCGAAAGTCGTTCTCCTTGAGACCGACTTTTGGACCAGAGGGAGCCGAATTTGGCTTCTGGATACGAGTTCTGTGGGGTTAGATGTAGCATTTACATGACTCTCTCGCGGGTTTTATTTTCATGTATGTACACTGGTTCTTCGAGGCCGTGCATTTGCAGTATTTTGTAAATACTGGTGAGTCATCGGCTTGCCGTTTTTCGCGCTGGCGTTCACTTCCTGGCGATGCTCTGCTTCACGGGGTCGTTTGAAATAAACTTTCATCGTATTTACTCTGAGGAGAGCAGTGTTATAGTTCTTTTAGGTTATTGTATGTTTTTTATTACTTAATTGAGGTTTTTGTTGTAAATGATATGTGTAATATGTTTTTGCTTCGTCCGCTCTCATCTTCGTCCGCTTCGTTACTGGCACGCAAAAGCAAATACAGTTATACGATTCTGAGGACAATTTTGTCAGAGTGGTTTCAAATTTCCCCTAAATTACAATCATGTGGTCGATCAGGCTAGAATTAAACCCCCGTGCGACGTCGCATCGGCTGGTTGTTCGTTCTGACCGGACATCAAGTGTAAATGTGCGGGAGCCGTTTTCCTGCGTTTTAGACAACTTACGATGTAGTCATGAACAATCGACCCCTTCCTCCCAGTTGACCAACTTTCTCTTTCATGGACTAGTCTGCATTATCACTCACATTGGGTGTCTGCCGTCTGAGCATTGTCGTTCTAGATGCAGTTATGGGCTTAACCACCTTTCATGTTTTATTGGGTTATTTATCTGTTCACTCTTTGTAGACCAGCATACGGGGCTCAACAGAGTCATGTTGAATTGTGCAGTATGGTGACTGTATTGACATATGGTAGAGAATAACCCATAAAAACATCAACTGCTCTATTCGTCCTATCACGGCACACGTACGCACATTTGCAGTAAGGTAGGAACAAGAAACTTGCTCATTCTGCCTCTCGTTCAAGCTGTCTAAGCGATGCTAATTGATCTCGTTTGTCTAAGTCCTATTATTATTATTATTATTATTATTATTATTATTATTATTATTATTATTATTATTATTATTATTATTATTATTTTGTGTGGGTTTAATGATTCTGTCAATAGGAATGCTTTTGGAGGCCAATTTTTGGGGAATTAAAAACGTGGAATGTGTCGATTTTGTAGGTGTTAGGGCGTACGGCAGATTTGTCACTCCGTCGTTTCCAGTGTCCTGTGATATGTCTCCTTTATCTCCAAACTTTGCAATCGATGGTGCCTTCCACAAACTCATGGATAGTTTCACTAGTGACGTTGTGGAACTTCTTCCAGGAAATATTCGCAGATGGGCTATGCCGATAGTATTGCTTTGCTTAGTGACGATGGGCGAACGGTTTAGGGGGTTTTGGATTGCTTGCCGATTGAGACAGAGTATGGTAAATGTTTCGCGTCATTTAAGTGTAAAGTTTTGCTTCCATACTGATGAAGGCCTGCGCGCTCACCCAATCTAGATAGTGGCTGATTTTTCGGGAAAATCTTGCGTATCTTTAACGTTGTGTCCACGTTGACGAACGTGTTGTATGCAGAGGGAGTTAAGTGTGTTGAGAGCAGAATCATAATCAGTACGGTAAGGAATGAATTCGTATACGACGGGGGACAAAAAGTGTGTTTTTAGCTTGTCAGGTTTATGAGAAGCAATCAATTCAAGAAAATTGAAAAAGTATATAACCAATGTTCCCAGACGTCACCACTGTCCGTGGAGTTTGGATCGGCATCAAATCGGTCCGGTCGTAGCAGACGGTCCATTATCTCTGGTTGATTAAATTGTAACGAATAGATCCGTGAGGAGTAACCGAGAGAGTGAAGAGAAGACAACGCCTGATAGGAAGGCTTTAATCAACCAGAAAACGAGGCATGTGATCTGTAACGTAACGAACAGAAGGGTAGATTAGAATAATATATGGAGGAATCAGTATGATAGGGAAGAGGAGAATACGATGTAGAAATAAAATATGACACTGATGTGATAGTCGAAACGGTTGGCGGCTGTTAGAGGAACAGGGCTGTCTGTTCTGAGACATCAGACAAACCTTTTGAAAGTGTCACTTCTTTCCACGCATCTCGAGCAGGACACAGAAGAAGCATTTGCCAATCGATGAGCTGGAGGCTGCCACATCAGGCATTTTGGCAGGGCTGGGCGAATTTTCTGAGACCTCTGTTGCAGCCGTGTAGGTGTTAGTCGGAGCAGACTGGTATAATTGGGACTGCTTTTCTGCCAGTTCAAGCGATCTAGCTTGATCAAAAGCGGCCTGAAAGTTCAATGCTTCTGTTCCAACAGTGTCGGATCTGACTGGACAGTAGACCACTTATAATAGCATCTCTGATTGCATCGTCTCGTTTCTGTTCAGCTGTAGTGGCTTTAAAGTTACAGTCTTTCGCAAGCGACCTCGGTCTTTGGGCAAACTGGTCCAGTGTCTTGTCTACAAGTCGCTAACAGGTGATGAGCGAATACTTCGTTCTTCGGCTTCACATAGAGATTCCGTAGTATGGAGACTACATCGTCATAACTATCGCATTCAGATATATTCGTAGACCAGGAACGAGATGTAATTGACCCAGATGGTCAGTTTGTTGGGGTTGATGCTGTCAGGGTACAACAAGGAGTTAGCAAACGTGCAAAACCGGTGGTTCCATTCTTTAGGAACGTTAACTGCATTGAGGTCGACGTCAGACCTATCAGGATAATGGATTCGTTTCATCATGTAGTTGGGCGAGTAAATTGTTGCAAACAATTAGACTCGACCATTAAAATCAACCGTTCCGCGTCAGAAGCAGAAAAGTGGAAGGCCCGCATAATAGACTATTTGTCTGACGATTGGCCTATGACAGTTAAAATGAAAAGTGTAAATTATTTACCAACCGCAGGATGAAACAAATCTAACTGAATATAACATATTGAGGGATTTACCGATGACGTTACCCATTTTTAGTACGTTTCAGAACGGCAAACCTTCTGAAAATGGTGCTTCCCATAACACCTATAGATCGAATTTCTTACCTGATAATAAACTCGAAGGTGTCTGTCATTATCATAGAAATAACACTTGCTACTTCCAGTGACAGGGCTTTTTTCGCATTGCACTAGAAATTAAATAGGACCGTGGAACTGCGTAGATTCTTCAGTAGTCGTTATGAAACTCAGAGTCAACATATGTTTGTGATTGTTGATTGGCCATTTATGAAGTGAAGCCTGGTTATGGGCAGTTTCGAGATCGAGCAATCCATCCTCTAAGAACTGCTGACTTGTGTCGTTACACCACAGGCCGCTAATGAAGACGTTCGTGATAACAGCCTCACGATAATTTTTAACAGAGACGGATTTTAAGCTGAAATCTTTCGCAGATGGTTTCAGTTTTGGGCGGTATTCGCCGTTAAACTGACCGGTCTCTTGCTGGTACGTGGCTAGGAGATGATGGGAGATTTTGTCCCCAGGTTTTATCTGGATTGCTTTGAGGGTTGACAGGTGATTCAAAGGTAGGGCAGTCGGGGGCCGGGGCTCTTGCGAAAACCATAGAGGGATTAGTTTGACCCCAGTCATTTCAAGGGTTCTAGCATCAATTATACTTCGTCGACTCACTGCAGTTCGGGAAGTAAACATTAGGGAAGAACAGGCAGGGTTTCGCCCTGGGCGGGGTTGTATAGATCACATTTTTACCCTTCGTCAAATTCTGGAGCAGCGTCATGTGTACCGCCGGCCAACAATCGCCGTATTCCTCGACTATAAAGGTGCGTTTGATTCGGTGGACCGATCTACACTTTTAGAGTCGCTTAGGCGTAGGGGTGTACCGACTAAGTATGTGAACATACTGTCGGCGCTGTATTCCCATACCTCAGCTCAGGTTAGGGTTTATGGTGAACTGTCTGACAGTTTCAGCACCAGGAGCGGCGTACGTCAAGGCTGTCCCCTTTCGCCATTTTTGTTCAATTTCGTCATAGACGAAATAATGGAGGACTGTCTGCGGCACTCAAATGATGCCGGCGTGGACCTCCTACCTGGTGAAAGACTGACTGATCTTGATTATGCTGACGATAAGGTATTGCTGTTCGACAATTTTCAAACGGCACAAAACAACGCTATTTCGCGTTCTGCTAAGTACTTCGGAATGCGCTTTGCAGCCTCAAAATGCAAAGTGCTTCTGCAAGATTGCTGTAGTCACGTAGATTTAATGTTAGATAATGAAGTCATGGAGATTGTTGACCGGTTTGTATACCTGGGAAGCTGCATCAGCGGTGGCGTCGGAGGTGTAGGAAATGAAATAGAAGCGCGGTTCTTGTTAAGGACTGTCGTAGGCTGTTACTCTTAGATCTGAATACGAGCTATGATTGTGGTCGACGATATCGCTAAGCTTTTATAGGGTCGTGTAATTGTCAAACAACAGTGAGGGGCCGAATATTACTTTTACTGAGGCAGCGAACCTGTGCCACACAGGGGTACAGAGGTATCGTGAACCACGTCTGCTCGAGATATTGTGACCGACCGAGATGTCTGCATATCAGTATAAATCTCATGCTCGTATCGGTGGCACCAAGCGTAGTAAGCAACGAGGGGAGGTTAGGGAGGCGGGTGTTACTTGGCACCTGGAGTTACAAACGAGTTTCCTTGTTCAGGATCCATGTACATTTGCACAGACTTAGATGGTTGGGTCATGTACTAAGGATGCCAGCTAGTCGTTTGCCACACCGAGCACTGTTTGCGGACGCTGCGGCTGACTGGCGCAAGGTGCGAGGTGGACAGATGATGACCTGGCGTAGACAAATGAAATCGTTTACGAAGGGGTTGGTCACTGTAGGTCGGGTTCGTCTCCCGGGCTGGGGCCCTCGCGACTCACAGAGTCGGTGGCTTGAGAGACATTAGGTGAGATGGCGGCTAATCGAGCTCAGTGGCGTGAATGCTGTCGTTGTTTGGCCGAGTTGTCTGTGAAGTGAGTGCACTTAATGATGCGGGGCAGTGAAAGCCGTAAGGAAGCTGTCTTGCTGATGACGCCTTACTTTCACTCACAGCTCGGTTGTTTGTTTGCAAGGTGTAGGCGCCTTGATGTTGTATGTTTGAATATAGACGTAGCTATTTTTTAGTAGTTAGGTCCACTTCCCCTCCCCTCCTCTATTTTCTTCTTTCTTCCTATATAAGTTTTTTTTCTTTTTCTTCGTGGTTGTGTGGCAGTCAAGCATCAGTGTGAACCACTTGTGTATTGTTGTCTGTGATGATGATGATGATGATGATGATGAT
>LOND01000147.1:139114-178518 GCA_014220965.1 Paragonimus kellicotti | reverse complement strand
ACACTAAGTGCTTTTGCTTTCCCTTGAACCCCATCGTAAAAATCACAAGCTGCTGAACTGACAGCACCCTGGTAGGTGGAACGATCAACGTTCTCCAGCGACTTTCCTATTACCACGAAAATGTGACGTGGCCACTGCACTTTAAAGCGCATGTAGAACATACCAGCTATATTATTGAATTGTTTCAACGTGGTCTGCATAGTATCTGCAGGAGGACTACGTGAGATGGTGTCTTCCGTATATGCAGTGTCCGTCGGTTTACTGCCTGACAGAACTCACAGTTCGAGATCCCAGCTTTTTCTGAGTGCTTTTAAGACACAGGTGGAAGGATGCGTTTGTATATCCCTACCAAGCCTTATTTGAAGTAGAGAACTCTTGAGATAGCTGTCCGTAAATGCACAACTTGTACTCAGAGTAATTATGTAATGATTTCACGAAATTGGCATGTTTCCCTGAGATACCCCCACGATGTAGCGGCTCAGCAAAGCATGTCGCACATCCCAATCGAACAGTGTTAGGGTTAGAGTAAACCTGATCGCTTAGCGCATGGAGGTATGTGATTAAACACCATGTTGATCCATGTTTAAGCACTGAATGGAAATATTAGTTGTAAGATATCCGCACCAAATTTAGTACGAATGAAGTCAAACAGTTTGGGCGTCGTGTTTAACATGTTATTGATAAATGGATTGAGAATAACACAACGTTATGAGCAAGTTGTAATACTCTACGTTTCAACCACCTCGGGTGGCCTTCCTCAGGAGTGTTGTAATCGATTACAACATTTAATCTCCTTACCTAAATGGTGGATCACCCTCATGGTTTTGTGATTCTGTTTCTATATATTTCAAGTTGTGTAGAAGCTCTTTCATTAGCTATTCATATTTGTCGATTGTGTTTGAGGCTGTTGACAGTCTATCAACAGCACGGTTCTTTTTGAGGTATACTTGGTTTGATGCTCATGAGACACTCGCCAGACTTTTTGTTCCGAACTTCGTTTATTGTCTTTTTTTAGTTTGGTCAAGTGCAGGGATGGCGGTCTGCAAACCTCTCTCAAATTACTGCTAGATCTGTTTGTGCGACTACTGAGCGGTGATGGAAAGGTTGATATGTTGACGAAACTGTTGCCGGAAATCATAAAGGTTAGTCGTCTGTCATCAAAAGCCAAACGGTGTAATTTAGCACTTCCGTGACGATCCTTCGTTTGAGTCAAAGTTGCTGGATGTCCTATGGTTTCTCGGTAAGTAATCTGTTAGTAATCTAATATTTCATCAGATGCCGCTATTTATGAGGTGCAATCGGAAGCCGTCCGAGACCGTTATTTCCGATTGCTGCACTTATGCAAAACACACGTAAACCCCGCTCTGTTGATGGAACGATTGTCGGAAGATACACTAGAAAACATGTCCATCATACAGTCCAAGCAGCAGTTTCAAACGCGTTACGTGAGAACAAAGACAAGGTTATTTTTCAAACAACAGAAGTTCAACCTTCTCAGAGAGGAGAACGAAGGTTATGCGAAATTGATAACAGAATTAGCTCAAACCACCGGCCCTATGGAAGCAGTGATGACACAAGTCCGATCACTTATTGGGTATTTCGATCTGGATCCCAATCGTGTTCTCGACCTAATACTCGATGCATGCGAGTTTCGTGAAAATATGAGCGAACAGTTTCTTAAACTTATACGTCTGTATAATCCTGATAAACACGATCTTACACATATACTGGGACACAAATTTCATTTCACTCAGGTAAGTCGACCGATTTTGGATTCAGTTTATTCAGTTTTTGCTTTGTCTCAAAAACAGCGGAATATGCGTTGCATTTCGTGTTTCGAACGTGACCGTAAGAAAGGAATGTTGTTATCAATTGTGTTGCGAAACAGGGTCATGTTTGGGAATAACTAATCGTTACTGTCGTTCTGTAGGTGAGGGTATTGTACTCTAGATTGAGTGATATCCCTGTAGTCGTCACTTGATGTTCTGCCATCCTTTTTGTGAGACATCTTTTCATCTCATAAAGATCAGGTGAGTGGGGCCACTTGAGGTATCACCAATTTTAAAACGGTCTATTAAAGGCGGCTTAGACCTGAGGTTTGTTAAAGTGCCACTTCTAACAACGGCAGGGTTGGGTCAATCGGGATCTTGAGGACCTTCTTCCATACGTGATACATCGTTTCTCCAACCGGGCGGTCCTTCTTCATTCTTGTTATTCTTCCACTGTACCGTCCCACTGTCACTGTTTTCGTCCTAACCTATTTTGCTCCTTTCATGTGGTGGTCAGGCTTATGTACTGCGTCGACTCGGAGGACTTTGCTGAACGAGACATTGATCCTACCAGATTCAAGCTTTGTCAGACAGGCCAAAGGGGAGCAGCCAGACGAAAAGCAGTTACACTCATAGGATTGTATGTCGCACTACTGACCGCGTAGGAGTGCTTAGGTAGTGAGGCACGATCCTATGGGCATACAGCAGAACTATTTTTTTTTATAGTTGCGGCACTGCTGTCTTCCGATTAAATAGGAGCGGGGGTTAGAAAAAATAACCTGAACCAAAAGACCACTTCAAACACTCAACGCTTGACCATGAGCATGGGCGTATTTTCCGTTATGGTCGAAAAACATTGGTTGTCATTCAAAAGTCCTATGTGGTCTCGAATACATCTTCGCGCAGCAGCGTTCAGAATCGAACAGCGTTGTCTTATTCCCTGCGTCCTCGGGCTAGGCAAGCCTCTCTTCGTCAACTGAGTAGGACTATTGAGTCTGGTAGGGCCCCCAGGTAGGGTCCTCCAAGTAAACTCTATCTCCTGCTATCTCGCTGGTGAGACAGTTGAATCAGGGACTCAGAGTGGGGTCCAAATCAATCTCTTTGCGTCTCATAAACGACCGGAAAGTATTAGAAGTGATCGTTTTCCCGAGAAGGACGTTATTCATCCATTATCACTTTCTTCCTTCTTGACCCTCAACTTTTCCACTTTACGTGTACTGCCGGATGACAGTTGTTTTCTACAGCTAGGGCAAAAGGTAAACATTGATGCTTTCGATTTCCTCAATTCCTGGACAAATTAGTCAACAAGCTGCTTTGGCAAGTACTCTTTCAGTTCTGGAACGTGATGTGAGCTGTGTATCGAAGACGTGAATGTGCAACTTTATCACCGTTATTCATTCGAGCCTGCCTTTAGGTGATTGTCCATCCAAGCGCTTCTCTCTCAGGGTTTCTGGTGACACTGAAGCTGAATCTCGTGGTCAAGCTGGAGTGGGAATCGCACTGAGTTCCAGAGCAGAGCAATGTTTGATCGATTGGATCCCAGTGAACAGTCGCTTGTGCGCTGTCAGACTCAATACATCGGTAAAAGTCTGTCGACGCAAATCAGAAAAGTTATTTGTATTCGTTATATCTGCTAATGCCTTCCTCGACCTTCTGACTAAACATCCTAACACTGTCATACTAGCCGACGATTTGAGTGCTCAACTTGGTCATTTTTCTCCAGAGAAGAAGTAGCAGTGAAATAAGTTTGATTTCCCCGTACACCGCACTGGCAATGGCTAACGACTGGTGCATCTGCGCGCATCTCACATTGTGTCATACAGGTGGCAACACTGTTAAAGAGTGTAGTTCATTTTGGAGCAACCGTCTGGAACCGGATCATCATGCTGTTGTGCTTGCCGGTCTGTTTTCTCATCCGCTCTGAGGTCTACATCCGTATATGGACATCTGTCTCGGGCGTCCATCACTTTTGGTGGTGTTTCTCATGGGTTTACGACCTCTCCTTTGTTCAGTTTCATCATCGACGACATTCTAGAAAATGCACTTAAGGGATTCAGTGAGCTCGCTGTCAGGTTTGTTTCTGGTGCTAGATTAAGCAACATGGAGTATGCGGATAACATTGTCTTACTTAGCCCCTCTGCCGAAGACATGCAGACCATGCTGAACAAGGTGAGTGACCGGGCTGGTTTGTATGGAATGCGCTTCGCACCTTCAAAGTGCAAAGTGTTACTTCAAGACTGGAGCATTGCTCACTGATAGGTTTTTTTTTATTTCTGGGGATTCGCTTGAGACTGTAGACAGTTTCACTACTTGGGTAGCACTCTCGTCAGCTTGTAATATTGCTGATGAGATATCAACGAGGATAGCAAAGGCACGAGTTGCCTTTGCCAACCTGCGTCATCTGTGGCGTCGGAAAGACGTTCGATTGTCGCTGAAAGGAAGAGTATACGTTCTATTTTACCCTGTGGTTCGGAGACACGTGGCCAATTCGCAACGAAGATGTCAACAGACTCGCTGTTTGACCATTTTTTTTATCCGCCAGTTATTTCACATCAAGTGAGGTGATCACGAGAAGGATACGGCCGTTCGCCGGCACGTATTCCGGAACGCTTGGGATACGTGATCAGTTAGCCAACTAATCACGCCGCCAGCTGAGCGTTTACCGTACCGGACATTGTATACTAAAACCATCAGCAGTTGGAGTGAAACCGCATGGTGGTCAAGCAACTTGACCGCGAAATGTAGAAACCTTTACTGTTCCACTGAGCAAAGTTGGTTAGTGTCTTGCTTGGTTGGGGTCCTCGTGATCACTCAAATCGATGGCTAGAAGCGTTACCCGAGATGGCAATGTGGTTGTCAACGACGTATCTGCATTTATGCTGTTTCTAGTTCCTCCACTTAAACTTCTTTTATTCACTTTAACCTTTTTATTAACGTTTCCTCCCGGGATATTCCACATTACTGTTGAGGTCGGCGGCGGCCAGTGCCACAGTACCTTCTGATAGGGCTCGAGCTCGTTGTGAATGAATGGCCGAATAAATCGTCAGCCGGTTGATCTGGCACATCTGTCCTTCAACGAAAGTGTTTGTTCTAAGGTCAACCAACCGACAACACCTTGGTTTTGTAAGTTCTCTGGTTTGAGTGTTTGGGCGTCAGCCTTTGCACAGTACAGCATTGTAAGTGGTGAGGAATTCAAGGCAATAACATGGCCTCCAAACTGGATGCAACTTTCTTTGCTCTAATCGTCATGGCTTCACGAAAGTCCCAGTATGTCCTGGACGGATTTCGTATTTATGTTTGGCTGGTTCTGCTGAAGCGCGTAGTCCACATCAGAAACGGACTTGAATAGCCTGTGAGGCTTTGTGAACATACTTATACACTCCGCGTTGGTGGTGCAGTTTGGCGCGTGACTGCTAGGAGAAAAACTTTGAACGTTCGATACGTCCATTGCAGTCGCTCTGTTCTGCTCTTCAGAAAACGATTCTCATATTTTGTTAAGCAAGCTGGATTGTGAAAATACACGCGGAAGATGCTATTGCCGTCGAGGTGACGTTCCTACGTGATTGCGGATCTGTGCTGTTAAAGGTTTGAACTTTAGTTTACGTCAACTTTGACAATATTACAATGCATTGTTTTAACTGCAATGTAATGTTACAGCAAAAATCCGGAAAACATTATAAGCAGAATCATTTCACATCGGAGTGATATATGTCACATCTAACGAAAAAGAAAACCTCATCTGTTGCTGCAACTTTCACCGCCAGCTGGCCAACGGAACGAAGATTCTCAGTTGTTGCCAAAATATTTTTCTTTGCCGCGAAAGTATTTGTTCGTTTCAGTTTCACTCCATTGTTGTGTCCATACTTTAGGGGTTATGTCACCACTTCCGCAGCCCACTGTACATACCCACCGCTCTTGTGAAACTAGTTATGTAGGCTGCACAACGGGCCGTCTTTCTGAGCGGGGCTAAGGACATCACTTGGTCTGACTCAGTTATAGGATATCCAATCCAATAACCCAGCATGAACGCACCGGATTGATTTAAGTTGTTCCATCAGTGACGGTAATGCTTTTCGTTCCATCTACTGAGTGAGCACTGCCCGTTGAAAGTAGTGAGGTGTTGAATTCAGCCCTCAGCTAAAGCAATAGAAATTCGCTCATGAAACTCACCTCGATGTGTCCCAGGCCCCAAAATTCTTCCTGACCCCCTCCACTCTTTACACTGGTCAAGAATCGTTAGTTAACGTTTTGATTGCCCTACGGCATTTCTTTACAAACTTATTGTTTTTAGGTTGTCCTGACAATTTTCGGCTGGGAGAATATTCACATGTGTGTTATATAGCGTGTTACAATTAATTATATTCTGCTATTATATATTATCATTATATTGTTGTATTTACCACGATGGGAATGTACGTGTTCCTCAGTGGTTTTGTTTCTTTATTGTTTGATTACTTAGAAGTAGTCAGTTGCATCACGAAATAATGTTATCCTGTTTTCTCAGTTCATATTTTATTTAGCAGATGAATGGTAACGATTTATTGCTGATTAAATATGTATATTTGCTGCAGGAACCCGATATGGTGACACCCCCTTCCCTGTACAAAGTCGCCGCCCTTCTCGTTTCTGAAGGTTTTGTGAATTTGGATGTTTTATACAGTCATGTAAGTATTGCTCCGCGTTAGTTATTTTCGATTTTTGCTGTGGTTGCACCGTCTCGCTATTTATATCAGATTGTCAATTGTTTTTGAGGAAGGGAAAAAGGAAACCGTCGTATGTATTCATCGACGATTTTGTACTTTTTAAATCATTATGCCCTAATTCAAGTGTGCATCATCCCCATGATTGGGTGTGGTTCTCTTCTACCTTTACTGTTCCACTGTTCTACCGTATTGATTAGCACACTGACGCTAGCTGAGTGTTACCGACGCGTACCAAGAATCATAAAGTTGTGAGATCAATCCCGTGTTCCACCTTAGTTTGAATACCATTTGACGATATCCAACCTCCACGTACGAACTAGTTTTTCACATGGTATCTAACATCTAATAGTTTAAGCGTTGAACGCAACATGTTTTTTAGTAAGTAGCTTGATTGTGTTATATCTTATTTTAAATACCTGGAGTCATGTTTGTTCGTTCATCAGCTTGATGCGAATTTCCTCATGCTTTCCCTTGCCTGGTTGATCCCGTAGCCAACAAAAGAAAGGGATACCTAGGTTTTACTTAGTATGTGTATTAGCTGCGTACCAAAACGCACTCTGTTTAGATGAGACTTGATTACGAAAAATCCGGGCCTTGGCTGGATCTGAACGGCGTGAAGGCGTGCCAAAATACGGCAAGCACTCTATCTGCTCCTATACGAAGCCACGCCGAAGACTCGGAAATTGTGTTGCTATTCAGGGATTTGTCAGATTTTCCAATTTAAATGAGACCTAACTTTGAAAAGTCACTACATGGCTTCTTAGCTCAGCTCTTATAGCGCTTGTTTCATTTAGGTGCGATGTTTCTGTTGCTGGTTCGAATCCAGCCGAAGCTCTGACTTTTCACAATTGGGTCTCATCTGAATTATCGAATCTGCTAAACTACCCATCATACTCTATTTGTGGTACAATTCTACAAATTGGGTTTGTTTTGTCACTTAGTTACTTTGAAGGATGTGATGAACTTCAGTCATCTCGCTTTCCCTCTAACTCAATTTGACTACGGTGTTCTTGTCGTTGTGACTGCATTTCACACGAAGTTACAAGACATGCCGTCAGCAGAGCTATCTCACTATGTATACACTGGTGAATAGCACCAAAATGTTACCTTTCCACAGGAATGCAGTTTGTTAGCACTGCTGACCTACTTGTCGAGACGTCATCGAACGTATTCTGTGTCGGCAACAACGTTCGTTATTTGGTCTGTCGTCATCGAACGCGAAACAGATAGTGCCAGTGTCGTTATATTGACTTCAGACTGCAAGGTGTGCGATCTCAGTATGAAGATATTCCTTAACTCATTATGAGCTGCCTTATATAGACCTCAGACAGCCAGTACGTGTTTTCTGTATGAGCGAGCGAAAATTTGTTCGGTGAGCATTCGCATGGATAGACTAGTTTTATCTTCGGCCTCCTATGCTTACATCTGCACTCTAGTTGTAGAGACACGAAAAGTGGAATTAAATTTGTAGTTCATGTTTTTATTCTCGTCTATTCGACTATCAGTTCAACAACTAATGCCGTTAACAACGCCAGCTTAGAGTAACATACAGCCTCTATACTATGGCTAGGCTGATAATCTGTGTCGTAGTCGCGACTAGATTGCATAACGCCTCAGGCGGTTTGTGAACGCATTGGCCCATTTTGATGATGCTCGGCGTATGCTTCAGCTTGTACAACCTTAGTGTCTGCCACTATGTAGTAGCATCACTAGACCTTTCGAATTGGGGGCTTCTGTTCGACATGTGGTTTGTCGAACTAGCTGTTGTTACCATGTCCTAAACGACGCTCAAATCATTCTAATTACGTTTCTTCGAATGTGTACTCGTGGGATCATTTATCTGCAGACAGGGAGCCGTCAGCTTTGCATACTGCTTCGACTCATTAACCCTTGTTTGTTCATTGTGGCGCACTTATTTATGGTTTTTCTCGACTTCGTAAGCTGGTTATTTGATGCCCAGTACGTGTATGCTAGACTGCGTGATGTGCATGACATTTTCGATTACCGGCGTTTAGGCGAGCAATCTTCACCAGTCGTGGTAACAGTTTTATGCTTGTGTCATCTAGTTTTCCAGGCTGAGTTGTCTCAAATAGATTATGAAACTACGGTTGCGATACCACCATTCCAGGCCGAGCATATTCAAGCCGAACAAAGATCGCACGATTGTTGGGCTCAGCTGTACCCATTATTTGATGAGATCGATGGTTCGTTGCTTGTTCCTTTGTTGTCTCAGCTTACGCCGTAGGCCTGTCTACACAATTTACGCTGCTAGGCGAAAATGATGGGTTTTAGGACGTCGACATACACTTGACGTGCTGTGCTCTTCAATAAACCTGCAATCCGAATGTTGCTCCGGGACTCACAAGTGTTTGGCCGTGGTTTCTGGAATAGTTTTATGTGCTGAATTTCGTAGTTTATATTGTCTGACGTTGAACAACGATGCCAGTAAACACACTCTCACCTTCCATTTCCCGGTTTGCTAACCATAATGCTACAACTCGAACCGAACAAGTTCGGTGGAAAACAACTGCAGTGCGCGAATTGATCTATTTTTCAGAACGATTTCTGTAGGGCGCAGTTGCAATACTGTGATTCGGACGAATTGATTTGCAAATGATCTTTATGATTCAGCTGCTGAGGAGTATGCGTAGATGTGGATTAGTTAGCACTTTTGGGCCAGAGTTAGTGGTCATTTCTGAGCGGCAAATGTGTGTGCGTTGTTCACAGTTTTCCCCCACTAGTTTCACACATGACGGATTTGGGCGTTGGACACTATTGAAAACAGCTTATCGTTCGATTGTACTAATTTATTCGGTATATGATTCACCGGTTAGCTACAGATGATCGGCCCAATTTTAATTGCGATCAACAGCTTGTTTTCAATAATCGGTCAGTAGTTTCTAGCTTAACGTCACTATTTGACTGGCTTAATCCTAGGCTGTACCATCCACTCTCCTTGCCGAACAGAGGGATGCGTGTTAACCGACTCCTCATTAGGTCTCCACCATTTGCTTGGCATGATACTGGTTTACTGTGCAATCTTCTAAACTCCCAAGATGAAACTAATCTACACGTATATTTATGGTGTTTCTGTTTCTGAGCTTAGTGTTTCAGAGTTAATTTTGCCCAAACTTTGTCTTTTCTTGTCAGTCCACATCTATAGTGTGGGTTACAGTGTTACTCAGCAGTACTCGTTTCTGTCCGCATACTTGCTTATTTTATACCTAATTTGTACGTTTCGTTGTATGAAATCCGGACGATTTTTCCAGAGCTCTAAAATTGTCGCGAAGAATATTCTATACTTGATTATTCAGTTAGTTAGGCTGTTGATGACCGGTGTCGAAAAAATGTTGATACAAAAGTTTTTGCTATAGGGTTCGATAGTAGACTGAAGTTACTAACTTCATCAATGCAGAAAGAAGACATATGTTGCGATATGTTAACATTTCGTTTACTCTCATCAGTCGCAAACGTAAAACATGCGAGTTATATATGACAAATAGAGATAGACAGGGTATGGACACGCATACAGTCACACCACGTGTTACGTCATCACCACCAAGGCAACCCTATGGGTTGCTTCAACCACTTTTGTGCACATAGCACCGGCTGGTGAGTTCTGATCAACATGGCTTCGCTAAAGGCCAGTAGCTTCGGGTTCTGTTGACGTAACAATATTTTGAATGATTTAACTGGGTCAACCTGGTGACCTGTTATCATGAGGTGTCTGGCAATCGATGATGCGGGGCTTCGAGTGACGGATTCACCGGTTTCAGATTGTGTGAGTTGTTTTAACCAGTTCGGGACGTGTTCTGCTACTCGCTGAGATAACTGTCGGTCTGTTCTGCCTATGTAAACGTCACCGCAACTGCAAGTGAACTGGTAGACAACGTGAGAGACAGAATGGTCAGACAAACTGCGTTCGCATGTTTTACGTTTGCGACTGATGAGAGTAAACGAAATGTTAACATATCGCAACATATGTCTTCTTTCTGCATTGATGAAGTTATTAAAGGGAACCCAATGTTTCAAGTTACCAAACCTCTCCAGCTGTTTCTCAGCAATGAGTAAGCCATGAATACGTCGACAGTATATTGTCATCGTGGACTGTGACTCTCCGTGTGTGAATAGACTTTCTGCTCCCGCCCCCTCTGGATCTTGATTATGATCAAAGTTAGATGGAATGCACACTTCTCTTCTGTCAGGCACACACTGTGTTACAGATTTCATTTGTCCACACTGTCCAAACTTACCGGTGAACCTATTGGGTAAAGCTTTTCGAGATTCCTTACTGCTGATGATGTTCACATCTGTCCATTAACTACGGTACAACTTGCGGGTATCCTTTGTGCAGTTATCCTGCACCGTAGAAATATGCTTATTCTTATGTTAAGTATGCTCTGTTTTCTCTCGTTGTTGAGAATCTGCTGAAATCGCCTACTAGTCTCAATGTTTTCTATCGCACCCTACTATTTGAACTTTTATGCGCCTGCTTTCTTTGTGTACTAAGGTTTCCATCTGGTCGCATCTATACCCAACATCTGTAGATTCTTCGAGCTCCAGCGTTTTTATTTACAAGCTCGAAACATTCCCGCAACTCATGCGATGTTTTTCAAAATCGTTGGTGTCGATCAGAATTCCCTGCACTTTTGCATTCGCCTTACCGTTTTCATCCCTAGCTCAGTCAAAATTATTATGCATCATTTGGTCGTAGTGATAACCTGATGTTACTTTTTCTTTCAAGTTCGTTTGCAGAGGATATTTCTGCGAGTGGCTTTTGCGGTTGTGTAGCATATCTACCGGTTTTAGGTGCCTTTTTCATATGGCTCACTGTATTTCACCATGTAGTACTAGTAGTAGGTAGTAGTAAGCCCATTTACCCCCCAGAACTGGACCCCACTGTCTATTCCCATAAGTCATAGTTTCGTTTTGTTTCGGAGAATTTGAAAACTTTGTATGTTTACTTGCTTATTTGTTGGCGTGTAAACCACCTGCCAGTAATCATCTCGCATAATTCAGTGTAACCGTCAAATCGAGTGTCGTTGCGCTTTTCGAGCTGGCAGGTTTATCGTCCTTCCATTCATTGAGGATGCACACGTTTGTGTGTATGTGCGTGTGCGTTTAGGCTACCTCACTGTTCAATTCTTGCTTCTCCAACCCATCGTGTCCCAAAGTATCGCATAGGCTAGGTGATTGATCTGCTGGTCATTCGTTTGGCAGTTTTGCTTATCAAACTATCAGATCAAGCCTCATTGTCATTTTCTTGTTCCCCAGGTCAATTCAGTTGTTCACATTGATTTTCCTAATCGCTTGCGATGAAATGTTTAGTTGATGTTCATCGAACGTTCGATTTCGAATTTCTTTCCCTTCACTTTCGGTAGCCAGTGAAACCAACTAAAATATTGAAAATCTGTATTTTACTCATGGTGGTCAATACACATTTCACTAAAACATGCAAAAACCATTAATTCAAATGTGCTTCACACAACTGAATAGATTCATTCAGAATGTGCTCACTCAACACGCGTATCACCTATGAGACACGTCGCTAGCGTTTTGACGAACAGCAATGCAGACGTTCGTGCAACTTTATCACAGGCGCCTACTCCATATCGCCAAGTGTTGTTCTTGGGTCGAGCGACAGGCACAATAAAACATCCGTCGAAAAGTACGACGAAATGTGGAATTGAACGAGTGATAGACCACCGGATTAAGCATAGAGCTCAGATAACCGAGCCACTCTAAATAAGGGATTACCAAATTAGTCCAAGTTTCGCATGCGACGCAGACTACGTTGATCACATAGACAATGAAAAAAGGCAGGTAGCACGCCACAAATAGACAAAACAGCACACCGATTACACGCACAGCTCTTTTACCGCTGTGGATACGATCCATGGTGGTAGAATGTGTTGCTGTTACATGGGTCCGGCGCGAGGTCGTGGTTAATCCGAACTCGTGCGAGGCTGGGAATTTGACTTCACATTCCTCTTGTTCAGTAGTTTCTGGGGATGGATTTATTTTCACGCACAAACGATCACGCTGTACGAGATTTGCGCTTTCTTCTATGTCTGCGTTTCCGTTAAAATTGGTTAGATTGCTAGGCTTTAGAAAACATGCTGGCTCGCTTGTTTCTGTTCTTCTATGGCTTATGGTGATTGACGCGCAACGTCGTTCGCTTTCTCGATCACACGGAGCCCGTACAGATAACCGGAAGCGATCCACCCTAATAGGTTCATCTGAAATAGCTGTTTTAAAATCTGATGTTTTAGCTGTTATCTTCTCGCTCGCATGTCGAAGTAGTTGTTTGTATTGTCGTGCTACTTCTACGATTCGTGTTGAATTTTCTCGTCTGAGTTCAGGTATTTGTTCAATTTGGGCTGTGCACCGAGAACGAGTGGCGTAGAGTTTGATTGATTTAACTTGTTTCATGTGTTGTCGTAGCGTTTTTACAGTGAGAACATAAGTTGTTGCCATGATGGCCAGTGGTAAAACAAATGTGACTGCGATGGCTGTCAGCACAAAGCCAAGGTCGTTTGGTCCACAGCCTTTGTAGGATTCACTCCGATTTGGCCATTCTGGACTGGTCTCGTTTGCGTACTTTGTGATGTCGCTGTGCGTGGTTTTCGTACCGTATACAGAAGCGTTCGCATGTACCCCATTTTTCCCTTCCTGCTCCTGTTGTTTTAAAGCAAAAAGGAATAGCGGCCCAGCTATAAAGAATGGCACTAGCCAGGACATGAGTATCCGTAAGAGCAGACTGTGTAAAATTTTTGGTATCGCTCGGCTATGTCCAAATGGGCGTCTGAGAGCTAAATAGCGATCCAAAGAAATACTGCACAGGTGTATGATCGTCGTTGCCGTGAAGAATATATCCATGCTGTACCACACCAGGCAAAGTGTTCGGTCACCAACTCTTCCACCTGTATGCGTTCGGGTATTGGGAGATAAGGGAAAAAACGATTGAGGTGATCAGGATTTTGACGAAAGAGACAACTAATCGTTCGCATCACACTGTTTTGAATCGTGATACCTGTGTGCAACTGTGGATTTTGATTAGGAAAGAAAGCCTATGGGTTTGAGTGAGTGTGTGGAAGGGCCGGTTGTGTTGGCCGACCTAGTGTGATGAGGCTCATGTGAAGTTTGACTACTCTACAGTTGTGATAAAGGTCAGCGTACCATCAACTTGTGGCATTTGGCACTTGTACGTCTTTCTTCTCACTAACGTGTATAGGTTGTAAGCTGTTTAGTGTATTAGGATATTTAGCACTTCCATTTAATGCTGATTTTGTAGGTCAATGCTGACAAACTGGCTACTGAATAGGAACTTTCTTCTTTTACCTGTTCAACGATCATGTGGTCATTTGTTCGTTAGTGAAGCTCATAAAGGTCACTCCGTATCCGTTTTTCAGAATTAGCATTTACTCTTGTACAGTTTGACACTTCAGTTAGACGTCAAGTTCTTATTTGTTATCGATTTTCAGCTAGCGGTTTTTGATATCTACGTTTTCGTTGCTCGTGCTATTCGGGCATCTTTCACATTACTGAAAATCTTCGTAAGCGAGCGCCCGTGTATATCACCCCTGCCGCATCGAAGCTAACTGACTGAATGTCAACACCATCGACTGTCTGTTAAGTTTGCCGTTGTGAGTTCAGACGCATTTGTGAAATTTCACAACTTGGCAACAGAAAACGGCATACGGCACCGGCCTACGACACTGACCTACCTAATGAGCCAAAAACTAACTGTTTCGTCGAAATGTCTTTCTCTTTGAATTCTTGTTGGCGGTAATTTAGTTACCGTCTATTTAAACCCCTTCCACCGTTTTCATTTAGGCATTTATTTTACGCTCTAAATTAATCGGAAATTCCACATGTGGACTAGTGACGGCTGTACTTATGCTCGCTGCAGCTCAGTGGCAGCGACTCCCGCTTGCCGATCGTTTGATCACAAAATGAGGGCTAGTTGCAGCGGCTACTCCGATTTTCGTGTATGCGGCCTAACAAGATGCAGTTCACGTCAAAGTTGGATTAGGTTCCCGGCTTATTCACTTCAGGGTGTCCATTACTGCGAGACATTTCAGTCCTCCACATGGACTGGAAACTGTCAGGTTTCGCAAACTTGAACGGGTACAGTCGTGGCAACCGAGTTAGAACCGACGACCGTGTGATTAATAGTTAAACGCCCTATTTACTGATTTGTGAGTTGCCAACCCAAATCTGGTGTAAAAGCCGAAACGTAAGTTGGCTTTTAATAGACATAGCTCCAATGAATTCCGCTTTCATTCGTATACTGAGATCTTTAGTTTGCATTGATTTCGTTTTGTAACGCTCGATATGTTCTCCGTGAATACATGATGTTCATTAGCGTCCTAGTTTAATGATCGACTTAAATGGCAGATTTCTTGTGTGTCATTTCCCAGATAAACTCCGTTCTAAGGTATCGTAGACCTTCAGAACAGCGAAAGATCCGAGGCGAATGGTTGATAGTATGCTGCGAAGTAGTGGGACGTCTTTCGTTTGCTTGTGATGAGAAGCTTTTACATACTACTGACCAGTACTCTGGTTACTTTTTACTTCAAGGTGCATGGTCGCTCCGAGTTACATTCTGTTTTAATCTTCCGTGCGTTTCAAAATTTAGTATTGGCAATGGTACCTCTTTGTCATTATAACTGTCATCCAATAGGCACCAGTTGATTAGTTAGACGTCTTTGTCTGGTCTTAACCACCCTGGTGCAATTCGATCTCTCGTCTCAGTCAGTAGGAAGCAGCAACAGCAGGATACATAAGTTGCATACGCGTGCCAACACATGTTAACCACGTCGCATATTGTCACATGCTGCATTCTGCACTAGCGATGCTCATCACACTACTGATGTTTAGGTACAATGAATCATCTCTCTTATCCGCATCTTTTTTTGTTTTGACCATCATATTTCATTCATATCACGGTTTTACTATGATCAATGGGAGTGGGTTCGATGGTCGTGTGCGTACTATACTGTCTCAGATCTAAGACATTTGAAGAGCGACTAACACCCTGTTCCATCTGTCACTTCAATTTCGTTCCGGTTTCCCTCCGTCTGAACATCTGTAAATGATGAACGTATGAAAGAGTGGGCTTTCGCGTGATTTTCCTTGTTACTGTTGCGACATCTGCTTCTGTTTATATTATATATTTTCTTAGCCCTATGGTTCACTTCTGTTTAATCAAATCCTTAGCTGTATCCTTCGAAACATTCCTGCCAAGTGGTAAGACTCTTGCGATATGTATGCAAGTGTTGCATCAAGACATCTTTGTCGTGTGTGTGGACTGAAAACGTAAACGTTTGTGTCGTTCTCAACAGTTTTCAGATTACTTTAGCGGTCAAACTTCTTGAACCTGGAACGCATGTGATTGTCACGCAATGTGTTTTTTCTCACGCATTCAACACATCTTCATGTGTCTTTCATTTTATCTGAACTTTTGTTTGCTTTATGACGCAAGTTTTATTGGTCTTGTGCTATATGTAGATTGTAATACGTGTGCTGAATCGTCTATGTACCACAACGCCTGGTTGTTCGACTCGATTATTTGAAATGTTTGGTTAATAACTTAACGGTAGTTCTAGGTTAGTTTTTAGTTTCGAAAGGCTTTCAAACAATCTTTCACCTTATACTTCTTTTTCGATAGCCACACCTCGAGTATTCTGTGGTGATCCCGGATACCGTAAGACTAGTGCTTCCGTACACCATTTTGGTTTGGTTACTTTCCTTGTCGGTTCCGCGCTTTTCCTCCATAATTCAAGTATAATTTGATTCTATGGCCTCGTTGCTATTGATCTGCATAACGCTTTTGTTTAGTGGCATATTAACTTGCTGTCTTCACTGACATCGTCTTAGATTTTCACCGCAGAGATGCTACTGCGGTTTCTTATTAGAGAAAGAATCGTGTTGTACCCAGACATTTTCGTTGAACATAGGCAAATTTTTGGATTAGGGAATTTTTATGTTTTCTATTCCATGATAGATTTGGGCGTTACTTAGTCAAATATGGCTCGTTTTCCGTTTTTGGATGTGGATATATTCATCTAATTAGGTTTATCTTACTCTGGTTTTTTAAACACTCATAATACTTACTGAAAGAGGGTGTCTGTGCTAGCGTTTGTGTGTTCATCTCACATTACTGAAAATTACGGTATCATCAGGGTAATTGAGGCTAGAGTATCTTTTGACCTACGTGCCACATCCAATGTAACTTACCTCGAATCATTTTCCACGCAGACACAGGCATGACCAGGAGAGCACACAATAAATCACTGATGGCCAGTGAGACCAAAAAAAGGTTGAATCGATGACGCAGTCTTCTTTCTAGATAGACTGCTAAACAAACAAATATATTTCCCCAAATAGTCCCCAGTGGGATAAGATATAGCACAATGAATTGCAAACGCAATCGTTGCTCCATTCAAATTTGATGTTTAACTCGTGACTCACGTAAATCCTCCAGTAAGTAAAGTGCGTTTAACATGCTAGTGTTTGGGGTTGAAGATTGTGGGTGATTTGTGTAATGTATATCACAATTGCTTCCTTGTCTGTTTTGGTTTACCGCATCCGTTTATTTCCCATTGGTTTCCACTTCTGGGGATTTTAAATACACGAATCCGGTGGTTTTCTAGTTATTTCGCGGACAGACCAATCAGGTTAATTCTTATCAGGAAATAATTCAACTTTGTAGTTGAGCCTGTCATCGTTGGTTCACTTACGTGTCCGGTGCACGATCCCAACAGGTTGATTTCATCTTGGCGTTGAGGTAGATAGATTTGGCGTATTTCCTTCCGGACAAGTACGCAGTTTTCGAATAACACACGTTACTCATATGCGTGTGTTCACATTCACTGCCAAATCGTCTACACTGTTCATTTGCTTATAGTTTGATTTTACTTACTGTTTTTTGTAGCCACGGATGCGTTGTTCAGCTGTTTTTTTATAGCCTGCTTCCTAACTGTAGTTATTTTAACAGGAGTTGTGATGACCCTCCAGTTGAGTTAGCTCATAATTTCTCCATCTGACAGTGAATCCCTCGATGAAAATGTTTTCCAACTTCACCATAGCTTACGTCATTAACGTATGTTCGTGCTTTGTCTGTCATCACACGGAACATTTGGACGTGAAGGGGATTTTTATCGTGCGGTGATACCGGTTTCTCTGATGTTTTTTCTGTCAATAATCTTTTCATGGATATCAAACTTGTCGTAGCCAACAAGATATGCCTGTCTTAGGCATTGCCAAAAGGATCATGTAAGCTTCCTCAAAGTAAATGATGATGATGATGTGTTAGAAGCTCATTCACAGAGCTTTCGCTTGTACAACCGTGCATCAGTACTCATTGCGGGTTTCGTCCTCACGCCGCCGTTACGATTATACTCGCCTTTTTCTGTAGAATTTTGGGCTCCATTTGTCTGTATACTATTGTCATGCCTATCGAATCCCTGTTCTTTCTGTCTTTCTCTAGTTATATCCGTCGGATACCGAGATACAAAGTGCCAGGACACGCCTTATTTCGTCGGCTAAAGCTTACCGACCATTAGCTCCCTCGTCCATGGCCTTCGCAAGTTCTACCGCAATCAATTCGTCCCTAAATAACATACTTATTAATGATGCGCCTCGGAATGAGCCAGGACTTCTTGGTAATGCTATTACCAATCCCGGCTTGTCATTCGGAGTGAATCATGAACCATCTTCACACAACATTGTGCTCAACGGTATCTGGGCTTCCGGTGGCCCGCCAAGAGCTTTGGATGATAGCAGTCCATCGGAAGGTAACCACCTTTCAGTTGCTGAGAACGCTGCTTTGTCTGAAATGGTTGAGGACAAAGACCTGGATGTCACTGTCACTGCATTGGTTAGTTTGAAGCTTGGATATGAAACCTCTGTTGAATATCCTCTTTTGACTTTCTGTCAATCGTCATTACGTAATTAGAACCGTCCTTCAGCTTGGTAGTTTTCAATCGGATCAACTAGATTGTTCAACTATTATCCGCTGTTGTTCAGTCGTTCTCACATCCGAACCAATCGTTGGGGAATGGTGTGTGATTTATAAATTTATGACGCCAGTGAGATAGACCATACCACACCGAGGGATGATCGTCGGTCACCGGCGTGGGTAATCATCTGGATATCAGATTTTCGCCTGTGAATTTACAAGCATCGTTGCTTGTTGTTGTCGGTTATACGTGATTGGGTTCCTATTTCATACTTTCGAGTTTAACTTCTCTTCATCCTACAGTACTACAGTACAGCGATTTGCACGAATGTGCACTTGTGCGAAGCTCACTGATGACAGTCACCACCAGGGTCTGTTCTCAATTCCACTGATTTCCTCTCAACTGGGATTTTTCTTTCTTGACTTTCGCACTCATTCAACGCGATCCGTGCGGTTCTATCTGACCTGTCCTTGGAAATTTATTGACGCTTGTTGCAATTGTTTTCCTGGCTGTTTGATCTCACTTCTGATTGTGCTCGTAAATGCACGTGTTTAACCGAATTTGAAATTCGGGCATTTTGTCAATTTTATTCTGCATTGAATGATAAGGTTGCCTGCAATACTTTGTTTTTGCGTGTGACCGATTTCCCGCAGAACGAGCACGCATCTGTTTTTTTAGAACGTCTGTTTGTACTTAGCCGTACTGTGTTAATTTTTTTTTGTACAACTAGCCACATCTGGTCATCGAAATTAGGCGTTTGAGTTATTCAGGAAACGATGACAGTGACACTATTGAGTTCGATTATCCATCACATGGAATTCATTTGACTTTGGCCTTCTTGTATTCATGTTTGTTCGGTAACGGAACCATTAATAAATACCTTCTAACAATTACGCAACTGTATAACGATGTCGTGCATTTTCTTTATCAAGCGCAAACTGGTATTGTTCTTTTCATTTACTTATCTCGTTTAGTATGAAAACAACCAGAAGCTGGAGTTATGTTCCACATTACTTTGTATGGGAGATTGGATCAATGCCCAGGCTATTTTGGACCGTTTCCCGGGCTATTGGGCTACCGGACATCACCAATTATGCAAGTCGATGTGTGAGCTGCTTCACTACCTCATTGAACCATTATATGCAAAGTAAGTAATACGGTCTGAACTGGTTGCTGCCTCACTCGTAAGCATGCTGCTTCCTTTTTTTTCAGTTTTGGCGTCCAGGGGTTGACGAAAGTCCATGTGCTTCTTCGAGTTTAGTTCTTTTCTCCTCGGTCTTTCAGAATTTATGCGAACATACATTGTGCTGGCCAATTTCAGTGTGTAGTACATAACTCACTGCGGTATTCTTGCCTCACGCTTCCTACTGAATGGGAAGTTGCAGACGAACACGTGAAAGTGGTTATAAAAGGAACACCATTTCCAGGTGTACTGTACTATGGTATTCTGTACCTTTTTCCCTTATAAAAAAATGATGTCATAGAGGTTGGCAAATGCCACCCGGAGTTTGACTATTCGACAACCGATCTCATCTCACTCGTTTGCAGTCACCTGTCTATTTTCTGTTTTCTATGTTGGCATGACCGTTGACGAAACTATAAACCATCGAGCTAAGTGCGTACATTGAATTGAGTTTCAGGTGCGTTTTCGTGTTGTATAATCTCTGTTCGCAAGTTTTGGTCTTGGGACTCGCCGTTGTATGTAAAGACCTGTTATAACAGGGACTACGTGACTGGAACACAAATCGTTATAACGATCATTTCGTTGTAACAAACAGTTTACTTAATTAGCCCATTTAGTAAGGTTGCTGCATAATACAATATTGGCAGGGCGTGCACACTGCTGTTTCTTCTTTATGTAACTTACTGCATGTTCGTGAAACGTACTTCATTACAAGACGAAATTCAGTATGTATACAGTTTAATGCGTTTGACAGTACTGTTAGTGACGTCTGTCTGTCATCACGTGCCCTACTGAATGAGTTCTGCTTCTGTTTCGTCACTGTCTAAAGAGGAGTCGGTCTCGAACAGAAGCGGCTCACGATTGTCATACAGTCTGTCGCGTTAGACAGCCACAAAACGAAACGCTTCCTCGCCAGGTTTGAAGGCCTCAGTATCAGACGTAAACATTTCCTCCCACCATGTTGAATCCACTTATCGGAAAATTTTGGGCTGGATGAACTGCAACTCCAAGGATGCATTCACTTTATCCACTAAACTTCCTTTCAGTAGCCAGTCCACATTTCTTTCATTGAGCCCGTAAGACGCTATTCTATGTTATACTCAGTTACAGGGTTTTGTTGAATGCAGTTGGGAAATTAGATTGACTCTGCTCTTGTCCACCTCGTTAATAATTGCGATTGCAATAGTCCGACCATATGCGCTTCTTGTCCGCTGGAGTTGTTTTTCCATTTAAATGCTCCATCTTGTGAAATGATATGAAATGGAACTTTACACACCATCATTCAATGATTGCTACTTGCAGTAAACACCATCCAACTGTCACTTAAGGAGACCTTTCGTCTTCAACCATATCCTCTGTCGTATTAACGTTCTCGTGATAACAGCGCTCTGCTGTTCGTTTTATCGCACGGATTGTACGGTATTGCGTCTAATGCAACAGTTAAAACTAAAACACTGCAGGTTATCACTAATTATTTTGGCGATGCCACTTTTCTAAAACTGATTCGCAGGGTAGTTTTGTTTTGCTTTTCGCTGACTTCTACTTTGATTGTCGGTACTTTCCGGAGTTCGGCCGACCATTGCGAAATTTGGAATAGCTTGTTCGATGTTGCTATTATTTGTCTATCACGTTTCGTTTCCATCAGAGTATGTCCGCTTCCCGTCTGTCTACAACGTTACCGCCATCGACCTTCTTTGAAAACGTTCTGTTCTGGTAGCTTTTCGTCTATCCGTTTGGCACCTGTTAAGGACTTTACGCAATTGGCCCGGACGGTACTTCCAGTCGCAGCCTACTTGGGACCGAACATGTCGACGGACGTGGTTCTTCTAGTCAAATTTTGCCGGTTGGGCTATGCTTACATTTCAGATCCGGTGGGTATAAATTACGCCAATTCTGATCATCAAATTAATTTTTCAAATGAAAGTCAACTATCTCCGTAAATCTGTTTGAAGTATGTGAAACAAAGGCCGATATTTTTATAGGATATCCCGCATACCGTTTAAACTCAAAGGCGTATGAGTTTAACAGTCCAAAATGTTGGTGACGATTAACGCGATAACAAAACGGAACTGAAAATCGGTGATTTCAAAATCACTGTCAGCAGTTTCTGACTGCACAAGGGTAGCTACTGATACGTGCTTAGTAAAGTCCGGATGAATTTCAGTGGTGATATATTATCGCCCTGAACAAGTATATAAAATTTCCGAATAACAACCTGTTGAATGTTGATGGCCAGTAAATGTTTTCCGATCGATCATTTGCGCTCGCACCCATGTTAGTGAAGTAAGTAGATGGTAATGTGGCAATTAACCAGGAATGCGCCTTTTTGATAAAACCGCCTTTCCAAACTTGTCCAGCTTTCTAATGTGTTTAGCGCACTTTGAAGTTGTCTGTCTTCAGTTTAGGCTATATTATTCCTGTTATCTTACCTCAACAATAGACGAACGATGTTTACCTACTCAGCTACTGATAACATGAGATTATGTTTGACATCGCGATACTGCCCTTATTGGTGTTAATGTGGCTAATGTGTCCGTTTTTCGGACACTAGCAATAAGCACTTGGAAGTGCTGTTTCTGATCACTGAAAGTGCTCTGTGTAGGCATCTAATACTATTTTAAAGTCTGTTTCATTTCTTTCGCGCGGTTGATTCATCAGTGTTTCCAGTTAACCGAAACAGCTTTTTTTACGGGGAAAATCTTGGAACAGTCGGACGGCCAAATCAGTTGGTACAGTCATTGTAATATTTAGTTATTTTAATAACTGGACTGTTCCACAGGTTTTGTGCGTATTCTACTTTACTACACTAGCAAAACTCTATCTTTTATCTTGGGATAAATAATCCTATATTCCACCCGTCTGATATGTAACATGACTGTAAACACCGTGTGATTTATACTGTCCTCTTTTCTTTCTTCACTGTGTGCGAAATTTTCAACCGGTCATCCTGTACTTTCTTCCTCTGTTTGCTTTTGAAGAGCACACGCACAGGGACGATCGAAGTGGTGTATCAAGGCTTTTTCAATCTGTTGGACGAGGTTTTGCTTCCTTCCCTCAACTTGGTTGACGCTAATTGCTGTCTTGCCGAAGAAATTTGGCAGCTTATGCGCTTCATGCCTTACGATCACCGGTAATGTATTTATTTTCAGTTGTAATTCGCTTCGATACATCGTTGGAAACATTGTCTTTTCGCCCAGTGCTTGGTTACGGTCGAATGTTTGTGCACCTGTCTTTGATACGGACGTCCTTATACTTGAGTTGCTGCAAACCACTTGCTCTTGAACGAATGATGTTCCGTTTACCTTCTTTTCTATTTCGTACAAACCTGGTGCAGTGGTCCTCGCTGAAGAGTGTCGATGAGACTTACCAAAATTGATCTTTGAGCAGTTTCTCTTAAAGTGGAGGACAGTCAAATTCTTACGTCGACAAGACTAGTTGATTACACGTTTTTCTATTTTCAAAAACTGCTTCTCACCGTCTGTACCGCTCAACTCTTCGAATATCACACAATTGATACTGCGTGTATGCGCTGTTTCTAAGACGTTCGTACTGTCATTGATGATAAGTGAATGCAATTTGTTTGCGTCCGGCGTTATCTCCGAGTAATGCACGGTACTGGTTTGTGAGGGCACTCCCATCTCCCTCACACTTCTCGTTCAAAGTTAAGCGATTATTTGTCAGACGGAAATTATAGCTCACATTTGGAAGCGAAAATTAGGTCACAGCATCGCGTATCTATAAGCTACATGCAGTTCAATAGAGTGAATGTCAGGTGATGCTTACAGTCTACCAGTCGACCGTGATTTGTAATGTAACAGTGACAAAATCGATGGTGACGCTAACAGTTTGGAAAAGCTCTGCAAGATGCTCAGGTCTGTTATCTTGCGTAAGTTGGACGTAAACTTCAAGGAGTAAAAGTGAAGTAGTGAACGTCATGGTCTCTCTGTGATGAGAATCCCACCAGTTTAAAGCTTGGACCGTGATCCATAGCTCTATCTAGAACGTTATCTCTTTAAGGGTTTGGTTCTTCTTGGAAGGCAGTCGATTAAGTACTGTAAGAACAATGATCTTTCTACTTGTCCTACCATGTTTTGTATGAGTTTCTTTTTATATCCTGTTACATACCAGTCATGCTCTGGGAACCCACGTTTCCATGTAGTAGACGGTCACGTCCTGACAACCTGTCCAGAGCGTTGCTAGTTAATCTCGGTGTCCTATTCGAGATTCGTGCAATTGATCATGGTAATGTCCATTTCGCGCCGTTTTCTATCCTTGGGTTAAATCTTACCTTATCAATAATCAATCTCCGCACAGATAAGAGGCAGAGTTTCGTTCATGAGCTCTCGTTCCTGACACGACTATGTAGGCATTTTGTTTGATCTGTCGCTCAGAGCCATCGCGCCCTTTTCAACACAATTCCCAACTCGGCAATGCTGTTTCATTTCTGTTGGCAGTCCGATACTTTTTATCACAGCCTTTGTGTTCTGTTCCAGCTATCGTCTTTACGGGCAGTGGAGACATGTAAGCGCACAAAACGAACCGAGGATTATTCGAAAAAATGCGCAGATGTTGGTTCGAGCCAAAGCAATAATGAAGTAAGCGCTTTCTATCCGTTCTGTCGATGGTGTGTTTGAAGCAGTCCGTTGATATTTGAAGTCTACAATCGTCTTTACATGCTACTCGGTCAGCCTCTGTATTCAGCCACGTCTGATTTTGTTGTCACATTTGTTAACTCGAACCTATTATCGTCATGATGCGCACTCAGGATCTATGGTCACGATACGCGATCCTCCTTCATACGGGTATGATTTTGAACTCTAGTTACTGTCTGGCTTGTGGCAGCCCAATTGTTCTCTGTCCACACGTGACCCTATGTGTCACATGATAACGATTGTTTTGTAACCTATTGGTAGTTTGTACAACTTCCTTCTTCTTGGGGCTTATTAGAATTTGACCATCCTTGGCATTATAGTTAACGTTTCATGTTATTCCATCTGTGGTTGCATGTTCCCCTGCCGGGATTTGTAATGTTTGAGTGTTCGTCATCACTGTGGAATCCAGACCAGTAATAACAGTCGAGGTTGCTAAACCTAAAGCTGGAAACACTTTCGCAGGCGCTCGTTGCAGTTTCTTGTCCGTGTTTGCATAACCTGAATATACCCATTTTTAATCTCCACTTCCTTGAATTGATAAAACAGCGAACGCGGATTGGGTGAACAAACCTCTGCGCGCTCCAGTACCCAGCTTTGTTATGAATAGGCGATTTCCCCAAGGGTTCCGGCTTACTTTACGATAAAATTCGATCGGCAGTTCCTGGCGTTTTAAAAGCGCATTTGTTTCTTAGTCCTGATGGGTTGATCAGACTAGTCGTTTAAGCGGCGCAGCTTCAATTTCTTTTAGAATCTATGAATATGACCGCAGGACAACTTGTTTTGCCTGTTAATTAAGTGCCAAATAAAGCTGATGTAAAGGTTTTTTTCTCCTCCACACTGAGCACTACGAATTGTTGTGTGAGGCAATCGTGACTGTAAGCCTGTGTGTAATTTGGTTGTATCATCATGTGTTGGTGTTTAAAAGATCCATAACAAGCTCGCAATAATGTCACCAGTATTTTATTGCTTCGTACTGTCGGCTTCCCCGTGTCGTGAACCGCCAGCTTCTGATATCAATTGACTTTTTTACGTTGCATTTTTCTGCCGATAGACGTCTGAGCAAAGAAAATGTCAAGCCTATGGGTCGTCAGTTAGGCACACTGTCGCATAGCAATCCGGGCCTTCTATTCGACCACGTAAGCATAATTCCGTTATTTGTCTGTTGCAACTTCTAAAGACCAACGATCATAGGATTGCCCAAATAAATTTGATGTGCCCTTTTAGACCTGGATTCGTCCTACGAAGTGGACGATTTTTCCACAATTCTGTAACCAAATTTTGACATGTATACTTTTGGTGGAAATTACATTAGTTTACGTGAAAAATCAATGTAACTGTAACGAAGTTGTTTTCACCAAATCTAGAGGTTTACATGTCAAATAGCAGTTTGTGTAGCCCTGTTTTATTTGTTTGTTCTTGCTATTTTAACTCTGCGTTATGTTTACCATTTGGATATATGGCCTACGAGTGTGGTTATGTCCGAGGGTTTGCTTGTGATACCAAGATTAGTTGTTATCCGCCGTGCGTTTCACTTACGTTTATGGAGTTACGCATTTTAAGTCAATAGCTTTTGAATGCGCCCTCTGTACGAACACCGGCATGGTCTGAGGGTGGGTAGTAGTTAGTCCAAAGTGAACGATATCTTTTAATTGAGTTGCGCCGCTGGTAGCTAATGGCGGTTGACTCAAGACTGGTACTGTTAATAATGATGAACATACTTAGTTCCCTGTCTACATGTCACCAGTTTGTGCTTCAGGAGACTACTTGTAATGCCTGTGTAGAACTTGAGTGATTTCGACCTCTGTAATTCTTCCGGGCTCTCCTGTACGTAGATGTCTGTTTATTTCCTTCACCTGTCATCGTATTCTTTTGGACAGTGATATGATCTTGAACTTTTAAGAAGGCACCGGGCTAGAATAGACTCATGTTGTAACTCGTCGTTCAGCTACAACATTCTTAGTCTTTAGCGGTCGTAAACTATTCTGTTTGTTCTTTTTCAATCTATTTTCTCACGACAGGTTCTCAACACAGTGCAGTTGTACACTAATTTAGTCGGACCGGTTGTGGAGGCTTTGAAATACGTGAGCAGCTTGGGCTATGATGTACTTACGTGTAAGTGATTTTGCATTACTTTTTTTGCTTCTTTTATCCATGTGTTTGTTTAAACGTGCGCACGTTCTGTATGGTTTTTGTGTATGCATGTTATCGTCTCATATTTTATTACATTTGTCTTTTATAGTTTGCATCATCGAAGCTCTGATTGCGGATGAAACGAAACTAGAGGATTTGCAGCTCAGTCAAAGTTTACAAGGTATGCATCTTGCTCTGCGTTAATTTTTGTCTCATGTAACAACCTCTTGTATACACCATCTCGAGCACTCAGCTCGTTTAGCTGCTGTCTATCAGCTGATTGTTGTATAAGTTCACTGGCTATTTGTGGCCAAACGTCTACATTGTGGATTGGATTGGAAGCTCGCCGTTGTATATTTAGTCAAACTGTTTACGGTTAGGTAACAGCTCTCTGGTGGATTTGACCTGTTTTCATTCTTAGCCGTATAATCCCCAGACTGTCCTTCAGGTACCAAAACCCGTCGACATAAAATATCTAAAGATGTTATCGATTACGAATCTGGTAAAGGTATTCACGAGTTTTGACTAACCAGTTCCTTTAGTTAACAGCTTATAATCTCCTAGTCATCAATGCTTGCAGTACATTTCGTTTCTAGATGTTTGATAGTTTTGTTTCTTTCTTTCCCCAGCTCTTTCGGCATTCACTGGTTTATTGTGTAAAAAGTATCAGTTTGATTTGTCGGGACTGCTGCAATATGTGTTAAATCAATTAAAGGTCGGCAAAAGGTAGGTAAAAATTGTTTTATTTGACCTCCCGAACTGTTACCATGTTTTCCCCCTGTTTAATCACTGTTGGGTGGTTGAGTTTTCTTATACGTCACATGCGGTTATGTTCGTGCATCTATTCAATAAATCCTTCTCATTGCATTTAATTATCTATTCAGGGTTGCACTGGGTTTCAATGGTCTTGTGCAGTTGAATCCAATGCCTGCTTGCCTGTGGGCCAATTGTTAAGAAATGCCCGTTTTATTCTTCCACATGAGAGTTTTACCGGTAGTATTGCTCACTTCTTCTTAGTGGACTCTTGATAATGTTCTTCCACCATTCCACTTCTCTGTAAAAGTTAGTCTCTGTAATTGTTCGCAGTAGACGATGTGATCATGATATCCTAGGTTTATTATTCGATGCTCTTTGTGAACCAATCAAAGCTTCTCAAAGCTCTTTTCACAAAGTTCTTTTGGTTTTAATGTCTACGGTCCTCTTTTGTCAGGTGCCATTACTAGGCCCTACTCATAATTGGCTCATTAACACTTGGTAACACCTACTGTGTGTGTACATGCATGTACGTATTTTTATATAACTATTTGTGTGTGTGTTACCTTCCCCACCATCCGTTTTCAGTTATGACTTGCAAATACTGCGTGAGATACTTCATCGGATGTCTGGTATCGATATTTCGGAGGACATGACAGATGAACAGCTGCAGTCCATGTCAGGCGGTGAGTTGCTTCTTCAGGAGGGTGGCTACTATGCGCAAATTCGAAATACCCGAAAAAATGCAACCCGTTTAAAGGATGCGCTGATTGAGCACAACATGATCATGCCGTTCATTTTCCTAATGGCCCAGCAAGCGTGACGCAGTATTGTTCTTGGACGATCCGGACCGCCATGTGAAATTAGCCGGTCGTCTTTATGATCAGGTAGGTAACGTGCCGTTACAACGTTCTTCAATTGCTTTTCGTTTTTTCGATTTTATTGATCGTTGCACTTTTGAAATAGGCAGTTTTTTCTGGGTCTAAGCAATCCGACGTTATTTTTTCTACCTGTTATCTAACTTGTCGTATGGCAACGAACGTCTGGTATTGCAAAAACTGATAAAACAGCATGCCCTTTCGCACAATACCTAATAGGTCGGTGACTGTAATCTCATGTGTAAGCCACTGTTTTACGAGTTGTTGAGCTAGGTTCAGTATTATTAAGACGAGTTTGTGCGACTGACAATCTGGAACTGCGTTTACACGTACACATGCATTCCCAGATCTGCTCATGTGTATTACGGATCAGGTTACCCTTGTTACTAATCGTAACATAGAGTAGCTGACAAAATGAACACTGATTTAAAAACGATGTATAGAATTCAACATTCTTGCGGGTGTGTCGTTGATTGCGATGTCTTGTCGTATCTGGGGGATGTTTCCAGCTAGCGGTGTGAATAATCATGCGGTCCCAAGCAAGGTGGACTGTACCTTGCACATTGCTCAGCGGATCGGTTAGCGCTCTCGTAATTTTCCACCGCGTCACCATCTAGCTTTCTTAAGATCTGCCATCAACATATATAAAGAGGCCCGGTATGGCAGTCGCTTTTGTGGCGTACGGAACTGTTTATTTTCTTTGCGTTGATCATGAGCTTGAAAGTTTCCCAAATAGTTTTGTCCATCCTGTCGGTCTACTTGACGCGGGCTAACTAGTGGAGATAGCAGTGGTGGAAGACCGAGAACCTATGTGCACTTAATTAGCGAATGAGCAAGGTGTGTGAACTGTGGAATTTGATTGGTTTTACTGACAAAGGTTGACGAATGTACCACGTGCATTCGCAGTCCTCACGGTGACCTCGTCGGCAACCGGTGGATAAAGTGCTCAACCTCGTGTGCTTTGTTTGAAACGAATACCATGGAATTAGAAACCTCCTTATCTTATGGCGACATCGTTTACTTTGAAACTACAGAGGGATTTCATGCAACTCACCATCTCTGATAGCCTAATTTCCTTCTTCTTATTCTGATTTCCTTCCATATCCTCTTTCACGTTGTCTATCTGTTGCTTGCCTTCCCTCGTGCAGCGTTGATCTCCCGTGGTTTTCTTTAGTGGCAACAATTGAATAAATAAGGCTCACGTAACACTATTCATCGCAAATATTTTTACATCTCTGTACACCCTCAGTGGATTGTGAATTTGATCACGTTGTAGCTGTTGGTTGGTTATCAGTCGCATTTCGCATTATTCTCTGCATTCATCCCTTTCTCTGTTGCTTATTAGCGATTGTTTCTCTTAAATGCGTTCTAGTGTCAAGGTACGTTGGTGCAGTTCATCACTTTCCTCGGCCTACAACTGACCCGTGAAGAGATGCAGACTCAGTGTTTACCGATAGAACGTATGATGGGCGAGTTTCATGTTCCTGCGGACACCGCCTTTTGCTTGTATCGAAGCCTGTTCGAGCAACGAGTGTCTGTGAGTTAGATCGGGTTTTGTCTGAGCTTTTGGTTTGTTACCAAACTAGCCATTCCTGTTCAGTATTTGATTGTGTGCTTCATGCCTGTTAGTGTTCGTTCTTCATTTTTTTCCCACCATTTAAAGTAATCCTAACAATGGCCTACTTTATTTCGTGTCATAAAATCCCTTTTGTTTAACGTCAATCAACAGTACGCGCTGGACGTAGTGCCACTCCACTGTCAGTAATGAATTCGAGCCCGGCTGCCGCGACTGTTCCTGCTTTCTCGACTTGGACAGATTAACAGTATTATCCCGCCAGTGTGTCACATAGCAGCTAACACATTGTGGCTCAGGCTGGAAACAACTAACTGCAAACAACTGAACTGTGTGGGACTGCACTGGTTTATAATTCCGAACAGTAATATTTTTCTCTGTTTAGTTTTACATACGGATATAGCCACCATATGTAATACACTTAATCATCTTGGACCCTTCAGCATGTCCGTCGTGTTCAGGTTGTCCATTTGTTTGTCCAGTGGTCGTCGTCTTCATAAACTGAATACTGTGGATCACCCATCCACAACGGTTCGCTTTGTCGAAGATGTGAATGGTCCAACCACATCGTTTTTTTCTTCACGTAACACTTTGTGACATCAGGTTGTTTGTAAAGTTGATCGTTCGTTGGTTTCAATATTAGTCCTTCAGACGTGTTTGAATAATCATCTAACAATTACAATGACTTATCTTGAAAGGTGCCTTTCGGACGGGTGATGGAAAATTTAGTGTGACTAAAGGTCGACGAAGATAGACATACCATGTCGGTTGTTGGCTTGTTCGTCCGAGTAACGTTTATGAAGACCGTCGTCTGATTGACAGACGCGACGAACCGTAAACGTTATGAAATATGCCAAATATTTGGAAGCTGATCGATGGTTTCGGTCTTCACTCACTGTCCATCGGATACTTATGAGCACCATCGTTTTGTTCGTTCTTCATTATTTGCCGTTCGTCGTCGATCACGCATTCATCCGACTCTGGTTGCTTATTTATTCGTTATCTTATCTGTTCGGTACATTTCAACTGTCTAGCAACAATGCATGATTCTAGACTGGTCGATTCTGGTGATCGATTCTTTTCTTTCCTGATTTTTGCATTGAATTACGGATTTGATGATTTATCCAATTTTCATGTCATTTCTCTTCATTAGCGCATGCTAGAAACGAAGGAGCGCACGGAATCCAACAGAGCTGGTGATCAGTCCAAGTCATCAACCAAGGTGAGCATATCGTGGATGCTGTACTGTGAACCGATAAGATGTGCTTGTAACGGACCCAACACCTGGCGGCAACCTCCTTTGCTGAATACCGGAGGACAATACGTCTCATGCTAAGCCTCAAAAGGGGATGATTAAGTTTTACCCGACTTCGTACACGTCTGTAGCATTGAAAGTTTCCGACCACTAATTGTCGGTTTTTAATCACGAACTCTACTCAATTTGCTCGTCAGTCAAGCATCAGTGTGAGCCACGGATGTATTGCTGTCTATGATGATGATGGTGCATACACTTCACCATCGATGCTGTTGTCTATCTAGTTCATATCTTTCGATTATCGCTTGATGCACCATCTGGAACGGTTTGCGTTGGTCTCTTAGGATATGACGTTACATTTTGCAGCCTTAGTAGTAAGACTTTAATCGGCAATGGTCATTCTTTGACGTGATTGTCTTCCTAATTGTGGTCACCTTATTGGATTCAGTGGTCACGTCCCACCACCGTCAGCTCTGGCATCCTCTTAAATGCAATTCTGTCTGTTCTTTTCCATATTCTATAGTGTCCATGCAGATTTGTTATCACACTTTTTCTAACCACGCAGATTGTGTGTTGGTATTTCATTTGCTCGCTTTATTGAATGGCTGGTCTGACTGTCGAATCGGTGCTGACGTCTGTTTCTCACCACAACTGACTGCGTAAGTATTTTGCTTTCTCTTGTGAGAGGTAATCAATCTCAGGAACGTACTAACGGTTGCCTTTCCTTTTTTGTATTCAGCAGGCATTTATCTCGACTTCTTTCTGTTAGAATTCCTGAAATTACTTGGATGAAACTACAACGTAGCCACCTCGAGTTAATGATGATTTTACCAAAGTCAGAAAGCTATATGTCTGGCTTCTAATGTTCCTCTTCATCCCACACTCGTTAACTCGGTCGATTTATCAATGTATGTATGTTCTCCCACTAGATATACTGGTAATCTGTTATTTTCTCCGGTTTGTTGTCAAAAGGCCTTATACGTTTTGCTGCATCATCAGCGGCATCTTTCGCGTTTTTAGTGTAACTCGACCCAAACGGTCCGCTGGTTCTTTCTTTCTCGTTACTTCACGACATGTGCAAATTTTGCATTCGAATTTCCATCTGACATAACTCATCCACTTAATTCACACGTTCTCAAATGTTTGACGTTATTTCCAGCCTGATGGAAGTATTACCATTCATTTGTACGCGCTCGGCCTCACTTTTCTGTTATTCCCTACGTAGCACGACCTCCACACAAACCTGGTCCTTTTATTTGTGCGTTAACGACAGGCATGAGTCATTGTTTACCTTGGAACAAAGCTGTTTTCTAGTTGTTCATTGCATCGTCAATCAGTTTTGTTTTGATTATTATTCTTGTGTGACTTTTTGCTTTTTATTCGCAACAGATGAGAGTATGTGAAGTTTACCTCTCGGGAGGCGTAAATCATACTGTTGACTTCTGGCATTCATAAGTGATCTACAATACCAACAAAATGTTATCCAGCCAAGTTTTATGATTTCGCTATGCTTAATTTATCTAGTAAGCATCGTTTCTATTTTCTTCTGTTTCCTAGGCACTGTTTGCTGCTATTTCACAGCAGCTTTGCGGTGAGATTGCCGTAGCAATCCGTCCACTATATCCATCGCGTGTTTGGGACGAATTGGGTACAAACTTTTTTGTTACTTTCTGGACTTTGCACTCCAGTGACTTGGTTGTTCCGGAAGCGGCATACCAGCGTCAAGTGCTACAATTGCGTGAGCAAATGCAGCAAATTGAAACGGCTCCCAACGGTTGGGTGAGATCTTGCATACTCCTCAGTTTTTCTTACGTGCTTTTGATTGTTTCTATAGTATGGCAGTTTCGTAGCGTTTTGCACACAGTTCTCCGTTCTTCTCGTAGCTGGATTATCATTATATACGCTTTGACCAATCATGAATAGCTGCTTGCATGCCGCAGCAAATATTATAAAGGTTAGCTGATGGAAACGGATGGAAAGCACGAAACCTAATGGATAGAAATAATTAACTCTGGAACACAAATCACCAGCATACTGTACACAACACGAACGTCATTGATTATAATCGTTCACCATTTCTGAAAACGTTACCGACTTAAAGTACATGGTATACCGCCGAAATATCGGTAGTTGGAGACAAACACTTTGTGAACATCGTTTTCACCTATCGTCTCGCAGAGCTACAATGTACTCTTGCCACCTCACAAAAAGACAGCCCTCGTTGTACCGCTGACAGCTGCATTGACGCACAACACTCGGACTTCGGCTTTTGGTTTTATAATCGCATCAGGCATTCCGGTGAGAATAACAACTTTTAGGCTGCTTCCAACTATTTAACATCAAGTTTGAATGCAGGTTTGGATGCTCGTCTGTGTTGCATTTTGCCGATCTTCGATGTATCCTTTTTCGACGTTAGTGAGGGCAAAATGTTTGACCGTTATGCTCAATCTATTTGAAACTAATAATTTTAGAATGACGACGTTTGGAGCAAACTACAACACTATTTTTAGACCACTTTGGATGATGTTCATGAGTTCGATTTTACTCTCGAAGATTTCTCGTGGACAAACTTGGTTGTCAAAGTTGGTCCCATTACAATGTACTGCTATTATTGCTAGTTGTCTAGGCTTCCTTATTCATCAGCTAGACTTGCTTGTCTTGTCTTTCTCCGATTCGCAATTTGGGAATGCGTCTGGTAACATTGAGTCAGCCATTCTGGTTGTCCGTGATTCGATTGAATGGTTTATTACAGTAACCGATCTCTTTGTGATAAGAAACGCTAGTGGATTTTTGACGCATTTGGACACGAAGTTGGTATCAGTCATGTTGTTATCCGATGATCTGATCCAGTCTAGTGTCCTTCTGACTTTTCGATGCGCTGTGTGTGTCCGCTCAGTCTTTTTGAAAGTTTCATCTAGAAATCATGTAACCGTTTCGGCGTTGTACCTCCTGCTGTCGTAATCACAATGCAGTCCTGAAATAGACTGTGTCCACGACGGCAATTGATAGGTTGGCATTGGAAAAAATCTTATTCTGTTGACATCACATTTGATTTTGATGTTCATCATGCTAAAGGCAGTTTTCCTCCGGTCGTTGCTAACGCTACGGAGTATCTGTGCGATACCGCTTTCAAAATTGTATTATAACCGCTCTTGGCTTAATACTCGTTTGATAGGTAAAAGCGCATGACCTATATTAACTGAGATAATTAATTCGATCGATCATCATGAAATTTCTCGAGACATCTCCATTGTCTGCATGTCGTATACGTTTTTCCCCAAATGACTGACCGTTTACTTCACTTTTTACAGACTTCGGCAAAGAAGAAGCGTGAAATTGAACGTTTACAAGGTCTGGTCGACAAGCTAGCTGTGGAACAAAGTGAACGCCACGAACATGTGGCTCGTGTGCGGGCTTGGTTGTTGGCTGAGCGCGACAGCTGGTTCCAGACTCGCCTAGCCACGAAAACGGACACTATCACGCAATTCCTACAACTTTGTATCTATCCGCGTGTGTGTTTCACAGCGGCAGATGCAATCTACGCTGCTCAATTTATGCATGTACTCCACCAGTTAAAAACTTCTCGATTCTCCACGCTCATATGCTTAGATCGTGTGAGTGCTGAAATTTTTTAGCTTGTTTGCGAGTCTAGTAATTTGTCGTCCGATTGAAGATGTGTTCCTTACTTCGGTTTTACTCACTCACTAGTAAATTAGATAAAGCCTGCCCCACTGCTATGCTAGCTTTTGTGAGTTAATGATAATGTACAAATTCATGTCAGCCTCGTTTAACACTGTGTGTGCAACGTACATATCATTTATCTAGCTAGATCTGACCCTTAACAAGCAAGCTCGCAAATAATCATCGGTTCACTAATCGTTTCCGTTATTTTTGCTTTTTAACGCCTGATCTACTACTGTTGTTTGTAGTCAGGTCTGAAAGACAACTATGAAGTGTCCATTGTCGTCATATCAAGTGTGCAAGTGTGCCCATCAGTGGTTAAATCTAATGGTCAGTTTCAGTGTAACCGTAATGCGAAAAATAAACCTTAGTTTAAAACTGGAAAAAAATGGAAGGGATGGGATTTATTTCGTGTAAGCCCAGGTCCGTTGTCTAGCAGTCAACAGAAAGGTGTTTACACCCTGTAAACAAATGCGTTTTTAGTGGAGTGGTAATTTTTAGCGGCCTACTTACGTTTACTTCACAGACAGCTCAATCGAACAACGATAGCATTTATGTCACGATAGTCGAGTAGTAGCCATACGTCCTAATATTTTTGGCATGAGGCCAGGTACATCAGTTCAGACTCCTTGCCCGGGAATTGAGCGTGCCTCAACATACCTAGCTGGCTGCTTTGCTGAATTATTGACTGGCAGTTTTGTAGCTTAGGTTCGGTGAGCTGGAAGTCCTGATAAGAGTGCACAGCATGGTAAGCAGTAAGCTGGCGTTCTTACTACACAGCGTAGCCATCTTAATCTGTTGTCTGCAGTTGAACGTAAGCAACTATGGCCAAATTTTTCAGTATATTTTGTCTTTAGCTCCTGGTGATCGTCTTTTGCGCCTCTAAATACAGTATTACAAGCATGGTCTTTTAGATTAATTAAGATACTTTTGATACTGAAGGTACCTCAGTCTGTAGGTCATTACCGCGACTTTAGAAATTTCGACTCCGATTGAGCTTTCCATAACACAACCTCTTGAGTATATTAACTGGTTAACAGCTTCCTCAGTTTCTTGGGCTAATTTAAGACTGGTGTCGTTGCCGCAGTTCTGGGCTTACACCTCACCCTTTGAAGCAACAAGGCGCATCTCAGTAGGCTGGACGAATGGTGATATCTAACAAATTCGATGCTTTTTGAACGTTTCAAACAGCAGTGCTTTGCTGTCATCATAGCCCAGGCCGGTCAATTTTCCGTCCTGAATGACATCAGTTTGAGCATTCTGCGAGAGCCGCAGGCACCATTATTTCGTCCATGACTAATACGAGTAAAAATAGGGAAAGTGGACAACTTCGTCGGAAACTGCTTTTGAGGTGGATTATGTCTGTCAGTTCATTGGTGTTTCTTATCTGAGCTAATACTCAATAGTAGAACGCAGACAGTGCGCTCACATACTTAGTCGTCATACTCTTGCTTGTAACTTACCCCACAAGTGTACGTCAAACAACCAAATCAGGCATATCCTTGTAATGGGGAGACCCCGTGATTGCTGACTGACAGTATGTGTGACGCCGTTCCAACATTTGACGAAGAGTAAAAGTCTGATCTATACATTCCCGTTGAGGTCCAAATCCCACCTATCTTCTCTGTTTTCTTTTCAGGCTCTGATGAGTGTGATGGATGCGAAACCGTTAGTTATCACAGAAGTTAGAATGTTTCCTCAGTAGTTCCCCACTTTCTTAAACATAGCGTATTCACCCCAGATGTGAGTGTTAGTCTTAGTTGTAACGGATGAATTATGACCTCCACCGTTCTGCCGCCACCTTCTTCAGCAGTTTGAGGTTATCGGACTCAGCAGCTTTGCAACGTTTCGAGGCCATAGTGTAATCATTGACTTTTTTTTTAGATGAGTGGTTCTAGTTTGGTGGACCAGCGCGTATTTTCAGGAATATGTGGAGGTAATCAGTTAGATGTGAGTGGCCAGCCAAACTTTCTCAAATTCGTCCACCGAACGGGCTGACCTTTTTGAGTGATTACGAATTAGTTTCCTTTCTGGTAGACCTCTTGAAGTCGTGCGAAAGCAGCTTCCATTTCATTTGCTATCTCGACTTTTACCAAACCTTCTGGTCTGTTATCAGGCTAGGATTAGGATTCATTTTGTGTATTTAACACGTGGTGACCACATGAAGTGGCAGAGGTGCCACGAAGTCCTGGGAACAGAATAGTTCTTGTGTGTCCAAGTCCAAGACGGAGGTTAAGTTGAGGGTCCCCACTCGGATCCTTTGTTTCAAAAGATACCTAACCTACAACTCAGAGGGGCGAAGCACAGAGTTCGCAGTCCATTGGGGGCTGGTAACCACGACTGCTTCGGTTCGTTCGCCCTTCGGAGAAGGTCTGTCCATCCAGAATGTCCAGTGCACCCCGCGTAAGGCTACGGCAGAGTCACTGCAGTGGTTCGTGGATTCATCGAGGAAAGCGGATTTGGTGTAGTAGATCTATCCAGTCAAGAGTAACATTCTCTGAGTCGTAGCATCATTCTATGAGACTCGGCCGCCAACCGTGATTCCACCACGTTCGGGTAGTATCAGTGCTCATTGTCCGCGATTGCTTATTCACCGGGAAAACCTGGCTTATTTCGCTGTTAACTCCCAGGTGAATAGCTATTCCCCAATCCGTGGCCTGGGAACGGTGGCGTTGAGCCAGCCCATTCGTTTACCTGGGCACCGCCCAACACGTTGGCAAAATGTGAAGTGAATTGACCACCGGACCTTGTTTGCAATTCAAATGCCAAGCTCAATGAACAACCAAAAATTCAAACCAGCACCTCAAGTTATCAAATCCACGGATGTTCTCAACAATCTAAAGTTCAGTGTTTATTTTGTCCACGGATTATCGTATCACAACCAGCGACGTCTGTTTCTCCCAGTGGCTGTAGAATTCGTGCTGAATAGGAGTTGAGATTTTGAGAAGTCAGGGAGCTTTGCTTGCATCCTGAGCTTGTCTAATAAATTGATTTCACTGCACGCCTGGTCACTTTCAACTGCCAACCGTCGGGCTTGAAAGTGGACTAAGGAATGATCTGAATTAACGTGTGTACTGCATTATGATCAGGAATGCTAGACGATGCAACGCCATCTGTCACTAACATATTTATAGTTCGAGACTATGGCTACCCAAAACAGGGTGGGTGTTAAGTCTTTCATTAGCCCGCATTGGTGCCTGAAATTAGCACCTGCCAAAACAGTCGCTGTTAAGTACCAAGTTGTGGTACCCCCCAACATTGTCTAAACAGTTAGATGTCAACCCAAGTGTACAGCGTGAGTGCACTTCCCAACCAACCCATATTTGTGTCCGCATCTCCGGCTAGTGTAGAGGATGAGATTCCGACTGTTGGCCGTTGACGAACCCATTAGTATCCGACTGCGTAACGTGATCTCTCCGCCCAGAAGTAGTTCGTGGAGATTCGACTACCTTAGCCTACACTCGATCGAACTCACAATCGGAACACAGTGATTAAACGGCTGTTATCAAAAATCCAGTCCATAATCTTTACTGGTCGATTTTCTTGCTCGTCGTGTAGCGAAAGATCGTCCAATAAGGCGCGATCTTCATTGTTCCACTCGCACCTTATCACGACGTGCGCGCGCTCGCTTTTATAAATCAGAATTCCAATCCACACGCAGCAGTGGTTTCCACTTGCACGTGATGTGCACTTTTGCCTGGTTTTGTGCGTGTAGCTGTCGCTTTCTGTGTTGGGCTTCTTGCTAGCCATTACTCACCCCCCCAAAAGGGGGAAAAAGAAGGAAAGGAAATAATCCCAAAAATTGGGTTTGGGTCCAAATTAAAAAAAAATAGGGGCTTGGGGGCCGGAAAAAATTTTTATTAAAAAAAAAAAAAAAAACAAAAATTCCCGGGGGAAACAATTGGGAGGGTCCCCCCCCCCCAGAACTTGAAAGGGCAACGCTCAAGTTTCTTGACATATACCCTTGTCTCTAAGGTTTGCCCAACTTGGCTGGAGAAGACGTTCGAGCAGAACAGTTGCCGTTGTTTCGTTGTTCCCTTTTTCTATTCTCGAGGTTGGGGATCCGAAAGATCATGTTTCATTAGATATCTATCTGTTAGCCTGTCTAGCACAGTTGATTGTTCTTTTGTTCGTAGCACTGTCGGATTAGGCCCATTGGACTGTCTAGTTGCACAAAATTCATTGAGGTCTAGTCACGTCGTAATTCGCCTTGATTTGCAACGATTGAAAACTGACAACTACAGAAGCTATCTAATAATAGAATAGTTACGGCTTTGTTGTCTTTTCTCTTTATATTGTACATGCTGTCTGAGATTCTGTTCCATATCTTTAGTATTGAGTTTTAACTCATCGGTTGAAATGTTCTCCATGTACCGCGATGCGTTCATAGAAATTACAATTCTTCTACTTTAGATTACTTCACTCTAACCGATTTCCTTCCCCCCTCTTTTTTGCAGATCTTCAACGATATCACACTACCAACCAGCATGTGTACAGAGGATGAAGCTCATCGATATGGTCGGTTTTTGTGCGCTGTCCTAGAGTTGGTTATGCGCTGGCATTCTAGTGAAGAATTATTCAACAATGAATGTGGTCAATTCCCGGGCTTTGTGACAGTGTTTCGAAAGGTAACTTCTGTGAACTCTCACGCTGGGTTGTCATTATTGCTTATAAAGTTTGGCACATTTCATGACTGCATGTTTTGCTTCTAGTCACCTCCCATTGCTCTGTAGGTTTTGGATACCTAGTCGTATTTAAGCTGTATATGTCTTTCGGCTGTGTATTTTTCTCGAGTTGTCTGCTCAGAAGCTGATTGATAGAAGTCCTACTGTCCTCACCTATTTGTTCTATCCAACACTGC